>JAGDQP010002399.1:0-35871 GCA_022664845.1 Lepisma saccharinum
ACACAGCAAAACCTTCCTGGCCGTCAATCCTGGCTTGGGCACCGTTTGCGCCGGCGCACCGCGCTTCGACCACGACCGTTTTCGCGTGACGTTGTCGTAAGTGATCCACTTTTCATCACCAGTCACCAACCGCTTCAGAAATGGGTCGCTTTTGTTGCGATTCGCAGATGGAAATTCGGTCCATGAGTTTTTATTTGCGTTAACTCGTGTGGCACCCATACATCAAGCTTCTTTGTGTATCCAGCCTTATGCAAATGGTTCCACGGTTTTTTGTGCAATGTTTAGCTCTTGGGCAATCGAAACAGTGCTTACATGACGGTCGGACGCGACAATGTCCATGATTTTATCGACATTTTCGACACTTGGCCTTCCAGTACGTGGTACATCTTTGACGTCAAAATTACCGGAACGGAATCGACGAAACCAAAATTGCGCGTGATTAGCTGTTACAGTATCAGGACCATAAACACTATTCACATTTGCAGCCGCCTGGCTTGCGTTTTCGCCTTTATCGAAGAAAAACTGTAAAATATAGCGTATTTTCTCTTTGCTAGTGTCCTTTTTGACGCGCGCTCACACAATGAGTCAACTCATCACAACTATCTGAACAGTGTTTGTAGTACGCAATCTCATCGTTTGAACGCCATCTCGTTGAACCCGATCGGACTTATACAACGCGAGATACAGATGACTGAAGCCATCTATTGGCAAAATAATGGATTACTTTTTACTACACCAGATATTATAAGACTTTTCCAAAATAATTAATTTATCAAGATTGTAATAATATACACGGTGTCCATAAAGTCCGTTGCCACCCCGTGTATCTTCGAAATGACTGCGAATATGAGCAAACGCAAAAACACGTCCGTCATTATTTTAAGACTTGAATTTTGAGCTATAAAAGTTCCACCCCAGATCCCCCAAATAGGGGTAGGGGGTCAACTTGAAAATTTCAAATGGCAAAGGGGATCGAGTAATATATCGTTTCAAAGGTCTCGACAAAAGAAATATTTTGCCGAAAGTTTCAAGTCACTATGTTGACCCCAGTCGCTATGTTAACAGTAGATTAACAGTCTACACAAGCGCAGGGTATGCATTAGAAAGCAGATAACTTCTTTACTCAATATTCAAGGCTCTAATAGGTGTCGTTGTACTTGAAGTTCAAAGCTTTGAACAATAAGTAGGCCTACAGATGTGTATATCAGGACTTTGAACATCGAGTACAGGGGCAACTTGAATGTGAGGTGTATCACTATGGAGTCCCTGTGCTTAAATATTGCCTTTTAATGTCCTAGGCCATTAGTTTGAGCTCCAACTCCATTTGTATGACTAATAGAGCCGTACCACATCTCATTCGCAAAGTGCCACGAAACATTTCTTCATACTGTCCGCACTAAAACATATTCACTTAAACTAATTGAAGCAGTAATTTAAGTGCAAATTCATGTTAAAGGGTACAAATTTTATCGTCATAGAATCTATTCTGAGACAAACCTGCAAAAGTTCCTTGTAAGTTGCTTGATTTTTCATCTGGAAGATCGCAAACTCAACGCTAACAGCTGTTTCATCCAACGGAATGCGAATTGCGTTAAATCTGTGAAAACAACTGTGGCGCCATACTGAAATTTCCGTTCATGTACTACTTTTCCGCTCAACTCAATAGACTTAAACCAGCCTCGGAAGCATATATGATTATTCGATTTTCTGCTTGCAGCCCATTATCATGTAGCAAGAATTCTTCAGATTCAGCGTTAGTAGTCTTTGTCCACCGTCCTGAAAACAAAGAAACGTAAATATGTGTTTCCAACCAAAGATTTTGCACACAGACGTGGAATGAACGAATCACATACATTTAATTCATTTACTGAGAGACCTGGCAGCGCGTTGGCCTCGAATTAGGACGTTGTGGGTTACTTTCTCGCAGCCGGCCATTAACTGCTGTTTCCCACGTTCTTCCTCAGCCCTACCAGACAATTGCTGGGATAACATCCATATCATTACTTTGCTGTTGTTTAGTATCCAGTATAAAGTGGCATCTGAGTTGTTATATCTACGGTTTTTGAATAAATAAATATTTACAAGCTATTGACGAATAACATCATACGAATTTTTAAAGTATGTCGTATTATTTACAGCATACTGTACACAAAATAAATTATAAATCTTCAAAATATAATATAGATTTAGTTATATGAAATAAACTCTATTAGGTGAAATTAACTTTTTAAAATTAAATAATCAATTAAATTACCTTCAATCTTTAGCTGTTTCAAAGATGTAGGCTCAGCTGGACGATCAGAGGCTCGCAGGTATCTAATTAACCTTTTCCAAGATTTATCAGAGGTAAAAATCGCCTTCGCTTCTTCATCAAGTTGACTAACAACTGTTGAATAAATAAAGTTTGTGTTGTTTGTGCCTTCCTGTGTAAGCTTCTTCATTTTGATTTTACTCTTTTCACGTCCTATTTTAGCAAAATTGACTGCATGATTATGTTCTCGTGTAAGTTTTGGATTGTCCTTAAGAGAACTCGTAGTCAAAATTCCCTTGCACTTAAAAAACTGTTTCTCTCCGCACATCTCCTATGTCTTTATAGGTTTCTCTTTGGTATACAAGAAACCATTAAGCGCTATTTTTCACAGCCTCTTTCAGTGACAAGGAACTCCATATCTATGTTTAACTTACAATCCAACACTGACACATGAAAGTTATTCTTCTGTGTCTGATCTGAATAAGCCCTTATTACTGTCACCTTTTAAATGTTTCTAAATTCATGGAATACTCTCTCTCTCCCTTAGTTCCTGTTCCTTGATTGGCTCATTATCCCCTTTTAGACTGCACGACATAAACCAAAACTAAACAAATTCACTGAATCACCTTTACCCCCAGTTCTTACTCATCTCCAATCAATCGTGTATGAAGTATCAATCGCCTGTATAAAATTTCAAATGAATCACTGTTATTATTATAGAATATATATTTTATTATAGTTTACCCAACTAATCGAAAAGTTGTATTACAGATTCTTCGATCATAGTCCTTAAAACGTCCTCATCAACCTCCGAAGGTCGACCTGAGTGTGGTGCATCTACCTTTCTGGTAAACAAATTAAATTCCGTACTAATGATGTCTAATTGTTAATCCTAATTTTCCGTCGGCAAATGTTCCACTAATATTTGTAGTCCTGCCCCCAGCCTATACCCCCGTAAAAAAAATTAGGTCCGGAGAGTTTGATTGCTGGAATGAGTTATAAAGTAACCAAATAAAAATAAAATCTTACGTAGACATCTGCTATCCTGTTCATTCTCTCTTGGCAGCGATTTTTCAATATGGTATAACACTCTTCACATTATCTTGGGAGCCACTGACACTTATTGAATGATTTAAAAGCATAATCCTATGTTTTCGGGGTTGTTCAACCCCATGAAATTATTTTCAAATCAGTTTTAAATGTGGTACACTATTTTTAGAAATGAATACTACCGCGACATGGGGGCTCCATAGTCTAGTGGTTAGAGCGTTGGATTCATTTCTAAAAATAGTGTACCACATTTAAAACTGATTTGAAAATAATTTCATGAGATTGAACAACCCCGAAAACATCGGCGTGGTCCCGGGTTCAATTCCCGGATGGAGTCCCACTTTTCGGTGTCTACCCAGCGTCGTGAGGCAAATTGGGGAGTCACGTGAATAAAAACGTGACGGCCACACTCGGTCTGGTAAGTCCCTGATACGCCTGTTCGTGGTTAGGTACGCACAGTGCTGACCACAGCCGTTACTCAGGTGGACGTAGTTCCACCAAACACGGACAGATGGCGTTGGGGCAGGCTCAGGGCAATAGGCCTGTTACGCCAGTGTTTTTTTTTTTACTACGGCGACATTATACCAGAAGGGCGAATACAGATCAACAGTTTTAATTCATATATTTAGGTAAAGAGCGAATGATAATACTGTATGTAAAATGCCATAATTTATAAAACAAAAGAAAAAAAAACTGGTGAAAATCTTATATACAAAGTATTTTGCTGCATACAGATATGTTTCTAATGTATAATTTAGATATTTTTATTCATTGTCGTTCTTGTTTGTCTAATATAGTTTATATGTGATCTCTGTCAAGAAGCCGTTTGTTCGCTTGTTATCAAAATTTTCACTTTGCACTGTTTATTTGTTATTACACTGTACACTACTACACTTGCACTTGTAGTCGTACACTTGAAAAATGCACTTCTACAAGGGCATCGATAAGTGTTACATAACTCCACATTTTCGGGTCACGTCACTTGGCAACGGGTTCATGAACTTTACCGGTCGCAGAACACCATTCAACTCAGTCCATCGAAAAGTACACGGATCCAGTTCCGGAAACGATGGTTCTAATATGGTAATACATTTTCTAATTGAATAATAGGCGCGGAGAATGTGACCTTGGATTGACTTAGAAGTTGGGGGTAATTTCGCAAGCGGAACATTTCTTATGTATTCTTCATATCTTAATTCGTTAAAAGTTGAGCATTTTGTGCTAGGTTTCCAAACGCGCACTGTATATTTCTTAACATCAGAGACTCCGATTGTGTTGTCCTCTATCTCTGCAAACTTATGTAAATACATTGTAGGTTCCCCACGCACAGCGCCTTTCTTGGTTCCAATTTTGCTAACTTCATCATTACCAGTGAGTATGTGAGCTTTTATAAGATTGTTGCAGAAAAGTGAACCAAATTTGGAAAGTAGCGTGTGAAGAAGTAAGTAAAAAACGTAGCTTTTCGCCAGTTCCATAGCTTACCCACAGTTCTTGCAGACCTAGGAGGACAAACTTCTCGACAAAGCGAAGAAGGAATGCAGCAACATCGGCGTCATTTGAAAGAACAACAGTTCTCTTTTTTCCGTGAATTATTGCCCAGTATGTATGAAGTACCAAACGCAGGTCTGCTTCTTCCGCGTTACTGTTAAGATCTTGTATAATTGAGGTTTCGTCATTAAGCATTCCACCGGTAATTATAGTAGGGCCCTTAGCCATTAATGATGAGTCCTTAGCATGAAATCACGCACAAACATTTGCAGTTTTATCTTATTTTCTGTTGACGCCCAGAACTTATCTAATTGAATAGGAATGGCCGTTGAAGAGTCGATGTGTACCATTTCGATTGTTGCACAATCCGATGCTCTCCTTATCCGCTCCGATTGTTTCACTGGTAAGGGAAAATAGTTGTCGTCTTGAGCATCACAAGTAGACAACAATGTCTGCAGAAAGCAGTGCATCACCTCTCCAAAGTTTTTCAGTGATGACATCTTAATGGTTCGCAACTGAGCCATGAAGTCAACGATCAAACCTGTTGGAAGATGAGATGTCTTGCTAATCGTTTCTTATGTCGATTGGAGTTGGCTTTCTAGCTCCGACAGCAAAACGTATTTTTGTGGTTTCGTTGGGTCGTCTCCTTAGAAAATTACGTTTGTATCGAACAGGTCATGTGAAAGAACATCGTGCATAGGCACACCTCGCTCTTTCGCCACATCAATGTCTCTCTGAGCTTGAGTTAACTGCTTGTTGGATATGGTATCAACATCACTAACTTTGGAAGCATGTGCTCTTGAAGCAAACAAAGATATAGTGTCAGTGAGTTTTTTTGCTTTTTAAGACAAATCTCTCCCTCTTCAGCTGGTTGTAATTCTCTTCTTCGTCCGTCAAAATATTTAACAAGCGACGTGCAATTTCTTCGTCCATGTACTGCCTAGTTAGAAAGTTGTGCAGTTTTACTGGTTGTTGCTGGTAATCAAATGGATTGCCTTGCTGAATCACAAAATCTAGCAAACGCTTAACGTGCACACCAAAATTTTCACCTCTTTTTCCCGATCAAGTCGTGATGAAGAACAGTTTCTCGGTGATCCATTAAACGAGAATTAGACAGTTCTGTAACCGGTTATTTCCAGAATCTCATGATACACCAACTGCCATTGAGCAACATATTCCGCTTTTCTTGTTTGCCCAACAATCCCTGTCGAGCTTTTTTGGAATCTTTGGATAGTCTGCTCAAGTTTCATATCCGGAGAGACTGCATTGAAGGAGCCGTTCTTGTCTTTCACGACGAAGTGTCCATCTTTAAACTTGCTGTAAAGATACGGTAATTTCATGTCTAGGTTTCTGGCCATTTCCAGGTACCACGAAGCATACCGCAGATAATTGGTGCAGTCGAACTCATGAAACACTGGCAATAGTTGTTTCACTGTGTGTGGATATGAAAATCCCAATTTCCTTCTCGATCCGCCGCAACCAAATTCTTAACAAGTTCAACTAAGTGAAGGAAAATTTCCCAGTACTTGCATTGCTCAGATTTTTCGGATGCTTCGTGCAAAAAAACTTTCAAATGCTTCCAAGAGGCTTTGGACTTGATCTTTAAATAGGTGGAAAGCTGATTGGGCCTGAGTATGATTTCATTCTCTCAGGGCATTTTGACATGATTTTGCTAGCGCTATCTGCGTTTGGAAAACTGTTTTGTCGTTCTTGCCCAGAAGGCTTTCCATTGAAGAGTTCGTAACATTTCTGAAACGGACGGCATACCTTGAAAAGAACGGACATAGTGTGTTCCATGAAGCACAGACTGTATTGTCAATCACATTCAATCATAGCCTCTTCCATTCCACTTCCGATCAAGAAATTACCAGCGCAACGTAATGCGATTTTTGCCATGCGGAAAGTACCCATCATGGGATATATATCCTGAAACTCCAGAAGACAAGAGAGTATTATGTCCACCACAGTCCGAAAAACTGCTTCATCGCAAAATACCGGAAGAATGGGTTGATCTTGAAGCTGTCCACGAGTATGTTGAAAAATCTTCAAGGCAGTATACACTGTTGCGTAGTCTGTTACTACTGATGGTAAGACCGGAAGAAATGCCGTTCGCGTAACAGGAAGTTCGTTGTTTTTTACCATTGAATGGATAGCACTCCACGTTGGAAGGTTACTTGGATCGCTTGTGTCTCCTTCACACCGTATGTATGATATAGCGAATTTCACCTCTTTGACTAATTGACCTGCTTGTTGTAACTTCGGATCATCATCATCTCTTATGTTGAAGGAATCCGGAAGATTTGGGCGAGTAGTTGGCCGAGGGTGCATCAAAACGCGTTGACATGGTAGCTCTGTTTTTAGTCCACAATTTCATCTATTAGAGATCACCGACGAGACTACTGGTTTACCTGGAGTAGAATCCTGGAAAAATACTATTGCAGTGTGATGGCTGCCTTTAACTCCAGACAAAGATGAACTATCCTCAAAATAGAAATTATCTAAAGCGGTAACTGTGAAACCATTTGTTGTGATATGACATGGTAAAGGTATGATTGTATTTGCAGAAGATTCGATAGCATACGCCGCAAAAAGATCTCTATTTCGTTTGACTTCGTTATAGCTTACAAATACACCAACCTTGTTCATATATGTTATGAGTTCCTTACTTTTGCATTTTTCATAGATTGAGTGTCCGACCATAATTTGCAGGGGGATTTTCTTTTTCCCATGATGCAGCCCGTAGATGAGTATTTGGAAAATAGAGTTCATATTGATGGTAACAGAAAAATCGTTAGCATCATGTACTTCATCACACATCTCCAACACTTCTTCATCCCATTCTGAATCAAAATCTTGGTTCTCAAATAGCACATTACTAACACTCAGAAGTCGAGACTTGCTCATATGAAACAATGATGAAAAAATGTAGCTATACTATCTAGCATACGCATTGTCTCCCAGGATTTCCTAAGTTCAAAGGCATCACAAAACTTATCTTGCAGCCCGAAATCCACAGAAAGTATATCTTTTCGTAGAATATTTGCAGCACACTTCAATGTGTCATTAGCTCGAACTGTTTCCGCAATTTCCTCTGGCGTCAAACTTTCCGAAAACACTAGAAGTGATTCATTTTTCCTGTTGGATTGACAAAAGTGTATTTTTTCGCCGTACGTGCGTACGAGGAATATTTTGATTTAATTGTTATAGACTTGTATATATTGGGGAGTCACGTGAATAAAGACCTGACGGCCACACTCGGTCTGGCAAGTCCCTGATACGCCTGTTCGGGGTTAGGTACGCACAGTGCTGACCACACAGCCGTTACTCAGGTGGACGTATTCATAAACTCTCTTTATCTCAGATAAGGTCAGGGCATAACCAGAATTAATAAGTGTTTTTAACTTCGGATTAAGTTTTTGAAATAAGGAAAATTTCACTGATGATTGTCGTTCTTCCGTTTCTGTTCCTGCAACTGCTTTCTCATACTTTCTAATGTATCCTCGTATACAATTTTCATGTGCGTACAGATCAGCTCCAATAATTTTTTCCTCACTTTCCAGGTCAGCAACTCGACAAAATACCTCTCTTGGAAGTGGCTAGCTGCAGCTAGAAAAGAGTTTGCATGTGTTGATTCACAAATTCTATATTTTTTCCTCACAATCTCCCCCACTTTTCCTCTAGTTGCTACGTTTGCGCATATGATGCACGGCGAAACAACGCTGCTAAGTTCAGAACGTTCCCGTTTTCCTGACCGATTTTCGTGGCGGGAATAATGCACATTCTTCCTCTTCCACAGCTCTTTCAGTCGCTTTTCGAATTGCATCTACAGTTTTATTCAGAGTGTAAGCCTTGTATCAGGCGTTGCCACTGTGATACACTATTTTTTCTCCATGGTTTGCTTTTATACGCTTACTTACGTCATCACGAAATTCAGCAACTTCTCTTAATCTTTTAATCCCAGCAGCCGTACTGGTCAATCGTTCTGACGTATTCTGTTGACAAATTACGCATCCGCTGCTGTCGAAGTGCTCTTCCATGCTTTGATGACTAAGTTGAACACCTGCAGGAATACTTATTGCAGAACTACCATCCTTGCTTCTTTTCTGAATTAAAAAAAAGGTATTCTATTTATTAATTTTATACAGTTTTCGTGGCATACATGATATGAATAGACTCGGACATATATAAAACTAATTTGAAAATAATTTCATTAGATTGAACAACCCCGAAAACAGGATTATGCTTTTAAATCATTCAATAAGTGTCAGTGGCTCCCAAGAGAGAATGAACAGGATAGCAGATGTCTACCTTAAGATTTTATTTTTATTTGATCACTTTATAACTCACTCCAGCAATCAAACTTTCCGGATCTAATAATTTTTACGAGAGCATAGGCTCGGGACTGGATTATTTGTGTCACTTAATTTTCCGTCGCCCAGTTTTATGCTAGCTTTCGTGCCAAATAATTCTCCGTCGCCTAAATTCCCTCCCCATTCTATCACCTAATTTTCCGATTACCGGGTATTCAAACCTCTAAACTAGCATGACACGGTCAACTTCCTGTGCATTTGAAGTATTCCTCGCGCCTCAACTGAACCAGGTACTCCGCTGGATGTGGAGGAATAGTATTGCAAATTAGACGTCGAAGTTATGGTGAGAACGATGCTCGTGTGACGTCATAGTAACTACTATGTTTTGCCTTTTGCTGTGAATAACATGTTGTGATCCAAATAGTAGCACATAGTAAAAAGAAAAACAAATATATCTCTATACTTAAAAATGACACTAATAGTGATAGGAATAATTATAAATGCTAAAGTAACAACGGTTTATAGCGACATTTGTAGGTTGTGCGTGAAATGACTGTGGAAGCTAGTTAATTCTTGAAATTTCCTGTCGATATTCGATATCATGTAACATTACGCATACATACTGTGAAAGTGTTTCTGTATAAAAGTAACCCTCAGATAATCACTAGGTTTCGAACGTGTACTTAGATGCTATAGCTGCGCCTAAAACAGAAATTAGAACATCTAAGGTCTAAGCCGGATTGAGATCTCTGTCAGTACCATAAGTGTGTAGTCAAAACAATGAATGTATATATTTACTCAGTGTTGAATGGATTTAAAGATGTGAATAAAAGTATGAAATGAGAAAATGTTACGCAACAAATAGATGATTGGCTAAAAATAAACTTCGGTAGAATTTGCTGATAATGATTCTATTTAAAAGGGCGGTGAAAGTATTTGTCAAATATTTTAATTTGTTCAAGTCTTTATTATGAAGCAAAACAAAATTAGAAATGATAGATATATTTTAACGAGTTGACCAGGTTAGCACAGTTGGTTAGTCATGATGACGTATTACTATGACCAAAACTCTTTTTAAAAGGTACTTAAAGCGCTATTACGTCACGGAAACAGGTTTTCACGAACAAGATGGAGGAATCGTTAAGCTTATTGCACGGAGAAAATTGAGATAAACTATTTTTAGGTGCTATTTAATTTCTACAAGGAAAATGATAAATAAACAGAATTATTTGGGTGACAACTTAAGTAAAGATAAATATTAGACCTCAGTTGTTTCGCATGTTATGATTAAGATTATACAGCATTGTATGTTTGAAATAGAAAGAAATGTAAGTAAACTTAAGTGCACATTTAAAAAAACAAATCCCTGAGAATATATTTTCTAAACATCACATGCCATTAACTTTAAATTTTCGTAAATAACGGAAAAGACCTAGCTGTACACGTCGTTGAAAGCAAATTGTGTCCAGGTAAGCGTTTTCCATCTTTTTAAATATTTTTTTCTGACCAATTAGATTTTTTTGTAATTTGATATTCTGGTCAATAGTAATTAATATGTCGAAACTGTGTTAACGTGGGTAATATACATAATTACCTGATTAAGTGATAAATGTACGTTTATTTGATGTTATAGTATGTGTTCAAATTTTGAAACATATCATTAGGTTGTAAAATTATTTAACCTTTGTTAAGAGAATGTGATAACTGCTTTTACTGAAATTTTAAGATTCAGTTTTGTTTGTGTAGGGGTCGTATGTTTTAAATATTGTTAACTTATAGGATATGCAGTAATTATTTTAAGATATTGCTGAGAAAATAAATTTGTCCTAGTCAGAGTGGCTGTTGGCCCTCAGTCACTTGTAGTAGCGTGATAGCTTCCGATTTGAAATTCATAACAACGTACAATCGTAACTTTATTTATATTGGTTGGTTAAAATATATTTAAGAAATGGATTGCGGTGAATGGCTGAGAAGTAAAATTACCAAAGGAGGAAAAATTAATTGTTTTTCGTGTGTTATATTTAGATGCCAGCAATATTATTCCTGATTTTTTTTCTGTATGTATTGTTATTTATTTTGTTCAAAATAAATAATATAAAAACACCACGTGAGTCTAATTGGGCAGCGAAGACATATAATGTTCTTTTAATGGAAATAAAGTTTTCAATATTATAAGTTCTGTTCCCCGTTGAAATCGCTACAAAGAAATGTATTCAGTAAAAGAGGAAATTCTAACCGAAAGTACTGGGCATTGGAGCGCCATCGACGCCCCTTTGAAGCGCTGCAGAATACCTGTCGACAAACCACGAAGCAGTGCTGCAGCTATTGTCTGACAAGCTCAACTAAAGCCCAGTCAAATTTGCGAAATACGGACCTCTCATCTCTTTCTCCCCTATTGTCGATTTTGGGGACTAACCATAAAAAATGTTTCAGGAGGGGGAGGGGGTAAGCGTTACGGCAAAAAGAACAGATCACCCTGCATCGTTTCCACGCTTACAAATTCTTCATTTCGGCGTTCACTATCGGCAAAAAAACATTCACAACATTAACAAAGGAGTTGCGAATAGTGACACCGAATAATTTTCTGTAGTAGATTTGGCAAACAATGAACAGAGTTTTCCTCCGCCTCGCGCGCTTTCTTGCCCTCTCTTCGTTTCTCACCCTCCTTGTCTTATACTAGCGATTCTACTAGGGTACTTAGAGTTGTCTGAGTAGGGTTGCTACCTGTCCCGTATTATAAGTAGTAAATTCTCACTAATATTTTCAACATATCAATAATTATAACAAATAAACAGTGATAGACTATTTTCCAACTGTTTACTATGCAGACTGGCAAGTAGACTCTGTTCACGTCTCCAAGCCCCAACATGACACCTGGGATATAATACTCGCATCTTGTTTACTCTAATTGATAACACACTGGTGGTTGTGTTAATTCAACACTTTTCGGTGTACCAGAGCGACCACGACCTTTTGTGAATCAACTTCATTTGTTGTATGATTTCTTTTATTCAACACTGTGATAGTGGTAGCATGAATTACCGAAATCAACACCTTTTGATGTGTTGATTCAACAAAAAATGGTGGTCGCCTAGGAACACCGAGAAGTGTTAAATTAAAAGTTTTTATTTTTTTCAATGCAGATACTAACGCCAATTTAGCTTAGGAAATTGAAATATCCGTTTTCCGTCCGCCAGTATTTTTGGAGTGTGAACATGCACAAGCAAGACGTTTTCTGTGTGTTCTTGATTATTGTGGAAGTTTTAAATTGTGCTGGTAGTTATATAGTAGTACAGGGCCTTATGTTATTTTAGATTTGTCCCGTATTTTTTGCCGAGCGTTGCGTAATTTATTCATCAAAAGGTGGCAACCCTATGTAGGAGTATAGTGGCCCCTAAAAGGAGACTTAGTAGCGTCACCAACGCCCGTTAGCAAGGCTGCTGGAAGGGTTCGTGACTGTGTGAAAGCCCTAATCTATTTCTTAAACGTTGTATTCACCAACGGTAGCGCTTTAATGAAGCGCTGCTAGTGTCCCTAATGCCAAAAATTCTACTGGACTGCCAATACTTTAAACAAGGCCCGATTTATCCTTGCAAGTGATCATGTTATCTGTTTGTAACTAGATTAGCTTGCTATAAGCAAAGCTGTAATTTTGGACATCCAGCTTGAAAATGTGGTCTGTTGCATTTTCTATTTTTTTTTATCATCATCGTTTAGACATTACCATTCAGAATCACAGCATTCAACTTGGTGTGTTATTTCCCACTATCTGTGCTTTGGCGCTGTTACTACATGGTTTTAATTTCGCCAGGACATGTCATTTCTACTGTTTCAAAACAGATTGTTTAGCCAATTAGATGTAGCAGATGTGTGCATTTTCACACTATATTGTTGTCACATTTTCAAACTTATGAATATTTAGTACATAACGGTGTACGTAATGATTTTCTGTGTAATGGATGTTATGTACAGGGAGAAACGTTCTTGAGTTAGTTTCATTTGAGGTAAAACCTCTGCCCCCAGACTTGATTAGGAAGTTATTGTTTTCCTAATGAACATTTCCGTTTTCACCTTCTAAATACATATAACGATTTTCATTATGTACATCACGCTTCACATACCGTATATAGTTTCGTTGTTTATAGTTAACGGTTCTTTCCCACAGTTTGCGCCAATCGATATTGTTCACTTTTCCTTTTACCACCGTCCAAGGTCATCACTCACTGATCACACTTCCAAGGCGTCGACTCCCATTTCAAGGCTGTAGTCTTTCTCATATTTACCTTTACAATGCAGTGACCAATCTTTTCCAAAGAAAGATCTATTTCTCCACCGCGGCGATTCATTCTTTCTCTCCCGGTGACAGTTTCTCAAATTCTCCGTGTCAAAGTGGGTTTTGTTATTGATACCCTTCGTACGCATTAGTTTCCGTTCCATTTAAGGCTGTGATCCTTAAAGTCCTTACACACCTCCATTATCATTCACATAAATAATTTCACCCGTCATCCTCATCTCACACAGTATCCATTAACATAAGAATGTCAATCTGTCCACTGTCATGTCTAGAGTCCTCTTCACAAGAAGACAAGTGGCTTATTCGTACAATGTTGTGACGTCCAGAGCACATTGTGCTTGTTTCCCATCCGGTCATCATCCAATCCTGTACACCCAAAATTATGATTATAAGCATAAGCTTGTAATGTCTAACATTTAGATTGAAATAAAATATTACCGTTTCTGAACATTAACCATCTAACCTGTTTCTCCATCTTCCACGCCTATCTACATACCTTCCTTAACAAGAGAGCGTAGCCCTCTGGTGGGTGCTAGTCACCTAGATAGCTAGCAAAGGAGGCTCCTAGAATGTATTTTGTTGGTGAGAAGAACGAGAGCCTCTGTAACCAGTTATGGAACTCCGTGCTGATCAAAGAATGAATAATTTACCTAAGTTTCGCTCAGATGAGCAAATTATAGCAGGGTCAATCCATACGAAATCAACCAATAAAAAATAATTTGTTGCTGACTTATTTTATTTTTACACATGCATTTTCTGTTTATGTATGTATCTGGGAGTAAGAAATGACATTTTTTTTAAAAAATACCACTACCACTATGGATTCTAGCAGCCATTTTGTTTATGAGGGTCGGCCGTTTTTGGCGTTTTTAGAGGTTAGCGATAAGTTAAATAACTTTTTTATTTATTAAGGTATCAACTTGAAATAAAAACCATCTTATTCTGAATGAAACCATCTACAGATCATGTTATGACCAAAAATGTGTTAAGTTTTAAGGAAATAACCTAAAACTTTACTCGAAAAATGTATTTCGATTAGAATAAATGGAAGATTTTAGGAATTTTTTTTTCAAAGAAGGGATTAAAACACAACTTTAATGTTTTTTCCCCTTAAAGATATAATAGAGGATAAGACTTCAAATATCGTAATTTGTCCAAAATTGCCGATTTTCAAACAGGTATATCTCAAAAAGGACTGAATCAAAAAATCTGAAATTTTCACAAAAAAATACCCTTCTAATACCTGGTAATAAACACACAAAATTTCATTATTGTGTTTTAATCAGAAGTATTTTTTTTTTAATAAAAGAAATAAGTAAAAACACACAGTACGACGCACATTGACGCAGACGCCTAAAGTGTTAAAACACTGAAAAAAAGTGGGTTTGCTTAGTGAAAAACACAATGATGAAATTTTGTGTTTATTACCAGGCACTAGAAGGGTATTTTTTTGTGAAAATTTCAAATTTTTTGATTCAGTCCTTTTTGAGATATACCTGTTTGAAAATCGGCAATTTTGGACAAATTGCGATATTTGAAGGCCCGTAAAACCTAAAGGAGGCATTAAAAGGTATCAAAATTTTTGTAAGTCTGGTCCTTTATTATATCTTTAAGGGGAAAAAACGTTGTTGTTGTTGTTGGTGTAAAAAAAAAGTTGTTTTTTAATCCCTTCTTTGAAAAAAAAATCCCTAAAATCTTCCATTTATTCTAATCGAAATACATTTTTCGAGTTAAGTTTTAGGTTATTTCCTTAAAACTTAACACATTTTTGGTCATAACTTGATTTGTAGATGGTTTCGTTCAGAATAAGATGGTTTTTATTTCAAGTTGATATATTAATAAATAAAAAAGTTATTTAACTTATCGCTAACCTCTAAAAACGCCAAAAACGGCCGACCCTCATAAACAAAATGGCCGCTAAAAGCCAAAGTGGTAATAATAAAATTGTAAAAAAAATCGTTTTGTACTCCCAGGTGTATATATAAACAGAAAATGTACTATCAGAAATAAAATAAAATGTGTCAGCCATTGGTTGATTTCATATGGATTGCCCCAGCACCCTCATATAACAGCGGAAGCTCTTTATCATAAATCTTGTTATAAATATTATAACCGACCCAAAAGTCTACAACAGAAAAAAGTGAAGTATAAAAGAATTGAAGTGCAATTAATGTAGAATATATTTGCTGAGATGTATTTTCTAATTCTAGGATTATATCTGTTGAAAATTTAACCTCTAAGTTGGTGTCAACAATGAATTCTATAGAAAGAACTGAAAATTCATGTTACTCTCGAATACATAAAGCAGAAGTCTGGAACAGAATTTGCGAACTTATTGATATTCTTCACAGAAAACTTCAGTGTATACACAATACCGTACAGTTTGTCTAATGAATCGTTAGCGATTGTTGAAACCACCACTTCATTGCGTAGAAATCAAAGCAATTTCTAATAAAAAGGTTGGCCTCCTCAACTAACAGACTTACCAGAAGATTACATTTCTATCCCATATCACAGCATTATATTCTTAAATGTATTACTTGCAGGTGAAAGTTACCACTGTTCGTCTTGTTATACTAAGCTTGCATGGTCCATAAGTCAGGACATTGTGAATGCTGTGAACTGGTAGTGTCAAAACATTTAAACACATCTTAGGCCCTCCGCACACGAGGCAACCCGAAAGCAATTCAACAGCGATACAATATCTCCTCCCTGTCACTTCCTAGGTAAAGGAATGAGGATCTACCAACGAGGCAATATGAAAGCAATCTATCGGCGATCCACTCGACTTGCGTGATCTGAGCAACCTATTTGCATACTCCCTGTTGATATGGAGGCGTTTAATGTAGAATTCGTAGGTGCTGTGGAAAAACCCCGAGTTGACTGTTAAATGTTGCCCCGTGTGCGAATGTCCGACATTCATTTTGCTCAGACTACCGATATCGCCAACATTACCTAGTGACTAATTGCTTTCAGGTGGCCCCGTGTACGGATGGCCTTACTTCCATTGGGTTATAAAATCGCTAACTGGTAACGTTGAATTGACAAGAATAGACTTGGCTATTAATGTTCATACTCGATTATGCAAGAAATTGACACAGTTCTCGCGACAGGAAAGAATTAAAGGAATTAATTTTCCATTCCTACTAATCACATTACTTCTAGCCTGTGGCATCACACACTGGCAGCATTTCCGACGGTCGTTCTTGTTATGACATCGTGGTAAGTTCTTGAAATTTTCATAGGAATTTTTAGTTCATTCAATGTCAATTTATGAGAGATTTTAATTGCCTTGTTCTTAATTAGAGTAGTATACTTCCTGAAGTTGAGTTTCTCATCCAGAGTTAGTCCTAAATATTTAGTCTTTTTCTTTCTTAATCGTTTTCTCATTTACTTTGAGGATCGGTCCTCTGTTAAAGTTTAAATTCCCTTTGAACAATACGTATTTTGTTTTCTCCGATGAAATACAGTAGTTAGATTGTTTTCCTTACACCACAATATCATTTTTCGACCACTATATTAGCTCTCGTCTGTAAATCCAGGCGGCTGTTGCCTTTTACCACAACTGCCAGGTCGTCCGCATATCCCACCACCCTCTCAACTTGACTCATCTCGTCCAGCATTGACCCTTGTGGGCATCCCTTTGTCGGTGTTTTACTCACGGGGCCGTCCGCCGTTTTCACCTTGATTTTCCTATTTACAAAAAAATCTTTGATGACTCTCCATATTTTACTGTGTAGGTTGATCTTCTTTAGCTCCGTCAACAAGGCGGGCCACCATAAATTGTCAAATGCTCCCGAGATGTCGAAAAATACTCCTATAACGTATTTGCAGTTCGTTTTTTTAGTTCATAAATACTATTACAGAGCTCATTAATTGCATCTTCCGTAGACCGTCCTGCACGGAATCCAAATTGCAGTCTACATTTTTTTTTAATGTGGCTCTCGTTTATTTTTTCTGCTATAATTTTCTCAAAGATTTTACTGATAGTATTTAGAAGGCATATTGGCCTATATGATTGGGGTTCGATTTATCCTTATCTTCTTCTTTTCAACAGGACATTGGTTTCCTTCCACGGATATGGGAAAATACCCTGGTTAATGCTTTCGTTAAAGAGCTTTGTTAGGTACGGAGTACAAATGTCCGATTTCATTTTGTATATTTCGTTTTTTGATTTTATCAGGGCCAGGGGCCTTCCTAGTTTTGAGAGTTTTTATTGTCGATGCAACTTGTTCGTTTGTAACTATCAACTCTTGTGGATCCTCTTGCTCGCAATGTGGTTCCATGTTTGCATTTTCTCTTGTTCTATTTACCTCATTGTTATCTTGTACACAGTCATCCAGGAAAAGTTTTGTATACAAGAGTTCCAGCGTACTCCTCTAATATGTTGTATGTTGACCTTGATCATTTTTCAGTGTATTTACCGCATTTTTTGTTTTCAATTTTGTCATTATAATTTTGTAGGGCATGCCCAAATATCCAAATTAAGATTGTTTTCCATGTTCTTTCTTTACGCACTTTTAGCTGTTTCTCGAATACTTGTTTATTCTTTCTGTAATTGTACAATCTCCTTTCTCTTAGAATATAGTCTCCTGCCGCCCTATAGCTCTTCCTGCTCGCTTTCATTTTCTTTTCTCAATCTGTTCAGTTTCTCTGTCCAGTATGGTCTTTTCCTGTTACTCTTATTTTTCATTCTTGGAGCTGATTTTCGTATAACATTCATGATGGCTTCTTCTAGCTTCTTAGTTAGATAAGTTAGATTACAGTTAGGTTCTATCTGCGGGAGCATCAACCATTCTTCAAATTTCTTCTTGTTAATTTTGTTGATGTTATAGTTGAAATCTTTATCTTCATCCAACAGTTACTCCTGTGTCATATTTCTGTTGTAATCTATCATGAAGCGAACGACACCGTGAGCACTTGTTGCAAATGCATCCACCGTCCACTCAAAGATACAATTAATTATACGAATCAATGTAATGTAACGTCAATGTAACGTCGATGTTCGTTTCCACTCCAGCCCTACCCCTTGTTAACCATTAAGTTATGCTGTTCTATAAGTTCTTCAAACATTTCCCCATTCTCATCTGTACCGGGGCAGTGTCAGAGCGGAGAGTTTGCGTTTAAGTCCCCTAAAATTAGTATATCTCTATTTCCAAATCCAGCTAAAATGTCCTCCAATCTCTGTACAAAAATGTCTCTCGGACGAGAGAATTGGCAATAAATATTAAAATTAACACTTTATGATTCCCCTGCTAATTTCCACGCAGAGTGTCCATCTGCCCACGTACTTTAAATGGACCAAGGTCTCTATATTGTTTTTAATATCACCACCGCCATCATCGGTGTTGGATCTTCAGGCAGTATTGTGACAGCATACGTCGGCATTCCCAGAAGTTTTGATCTATATGTGTATGGTTCCTGCATACATACTATGTCCACATTTTCTTTTTCACAATAATGTACAGTTTCTGATGTCGCCAATTTTGACCTATCCAAATTAATTTGTACTACTTTAAACGTTATTACGGTTGTCTTTTGTGGACATAGCATGCAGGAAACTTTTCTGCCGGGTTAAAGGCTATACTTCCATAAGCCATCACAAACTACCTGTAAACGTTCATTTGGAAGGATTCTTCCCTTCTTTCGAAGACCTTGTCAATCAGTGACAGCAGATCCTGTGGGTTCGTAGTTATGCCATTCGCTCTTAAGATTTATCGTATCCACTTCCTCTATAATGGGGGAGGTTATCGTTTTCCCGTAGTGGTGAAGGTTCCTGACCACCACCCTTAGGGCTACCGTCAGCAACTGCTGTTCCTCCAGTTTTGCTAGGTTATAGTTAAGATTCATGTCTTTGTAGAATCTATTTCGATTGAAATTATACTGCTCTATGCTTTCCATTTGTTCGTCGTTTCTAACATTGTCTCCTTTCATCTTGCTCAACGCTGATTCCGTATCGGCCTCCTCTTCTACCGATGTTGTGTTGTTCCCTTCTTTTCTCTTATAGAATCTTGGAATCTAAGATTTTTTCTTCTTTTTCTTGAAACTCTTACCCATTTCTTGTGTTGCTTTACCTTCTTCTTCAGCTTCCGTAACTTTGATTTCTTCTTCCTTTTCATAGCGTGTCAAATCCATATCTTCTTTTGCATTTTTGTCCTTATCCTCCATTTCTTGAACTTCCTTATTAACGTCTTCCCAAGCCATTGATATGGTTCTGAAAAATACTTGGTCACTATCATTTCTAATCCTACGCTATTGATTTCCTCTTCCCATACTTTGATTTTCTTCAAAACCATATATGGATCTGATTTCCAGAGCCCCATCCCTGTTGCCGGAATCGTAATTTTCTTTCTTATTGTCCCACTCATAGCTGACAACAGTCCGAGTGTCAGTTCTAGGTCAGTCAAAAAGTTATTTCTTGATGATTTAATATGCATAAAACTACATCCATATTTATTTGTTGCCAGGTAGATCTCCATGTGTCGATTTTCACAGATTTCAATTTTCTCTTTCACCATTTGGTCCAAATTAAATTCATCGTGTGTAAGAGCCATTAGCTGTGCAAAATCTCTAAGGAAAGTAGCAAGGTCCGGATTTTTGTAGTAAACAATTATCTGACTGGATTCGTCGAAGTTTAATGTTCTGATTTAATGAAGAGGCTTGTTTTGTGTAGCTGTTTTGAAACCAATTATTTATAAATTCCATTTTTTTTTTGTTCTTATTAAATTCCAGTAATCTATCTAGATCCCGTTTTTGTTTACACGGGGGTAGCTTTTTTTATAGTATGAGCCATTATGTTCCATAATCAGTTCTGTCTATTGCCCTCTGTAGGCTCAGTTTGTATTGAGAGCATTCTTGTTGTTTTCCCCCTGCATTTTTCCCTCTTTAATGGCATAAGACACATACTTTATTATCCTTTACTTATCTTGACATTCGTTCTTCTTGTGCCCTTTTTCACTGCAGATTGCGTATCTTGCGTCATTCTTGCAATAATTGGCCATGTGTCCATAGTTATGACATTTCAGGCATTGCGTCATACCAAATGTTCATTATTTCATACTCTATATACACCTTAGGGCTATGGATCAGGATCTGCCTCACCTGTCGCGGCACTTCAGTAACCAGGTGGTAGCGGTCCTGATTTCGTAGTCCGGTTTTAAACCTTCGTTTTACAAGTTGTTGTCGTTCGTCTGTTATGTTTTGAAGATTCCTAACTAGTAGTTCCTCGATCACCTGCCTCCTTCATTTCGGTTGGGACACCGTAAACGATCATCAGGGGATTTTTCTTGTCTCCTCAGTTTACCATGTTGAAATTATGCGATGCTATTTGTAGTATTATAGCTGTTTTCGTCTGGATCAGTTGAAAATTGATCTTATCGTTCCGCTGAATGGTCCTTGTAATTCTCATTCTCGTATCCCTCAAGGTCTTCCCTTGCTTCGGTCTCACATAATTGTTGGCTTTGTATTTCTCTTGTTGTTCTCAATGATCTTCGTTTTTTCAGGTATCTTATTATCCTTCTTAACCATAGTTGGCACGCTTGTTGTTACTTCCTTCACTGCCTTCAGGCTGCCGTTTTCCATATATACTTTTCTAATCCTTTTCTTTTTTCTGTAGCTTATCTTCCACTTCTTCTTTGGTCAATTCCATGTTTTGGATGGTTACTTCCATTTCCTTAATCCTAAGGCTTCCAGTAACTGCATCCTCTTTAAGGTCTCGTATTGTTTTTTCAAGTGTGTTAGTTTCGTTATCACGTTCCTCCACTTTTACTTGCCATTGTGCCAAGTCTGATCTCAAACTCCCTAAGTCTGGCATTCTCTCTTTCCAATTTTTCCTGATTTCTAAGTAACTCCTCGATCCTTCCTTCCAGGTATGCTTGTCTTATTTTCAGATCTTCAATTTCCTTCTTTTGTTTCAGTCTTTTGACTCAAGAATTTAGCGCACACTCCCTTAAAACATATGCACCACGGATCGATATCGACCTGAAAAACGTCTCATTTAAGACTAAAGACATGTCTCGGCAGGACTCGCATTGTACAAAGCTAGGCTGCAGTACTGACGGAGAACTGTGCAACACGACGTAGTCTCACCAAGCGACACCATGTATACATCCCTCAGCTCACTCAGTATGTACGAGATTCAGTAAGTACAGAATATTCATGCTGACTGCGAACAATCATTGTAAGTGACAGACGGCCAACGCTTCTACCACTTGTGTCTTTAAGCTATGGTCAATTATTTAGTAAAGATGCATTGTAGTGGCAGTGTTTTCGTTTTCGGGATGATTTCGTAAATTCTATTCCTCGAGCTATCTGGAAATGACACACACACATTTCCAATGGTAAAACGTAGTAGTTTTATCACAAAACGGTTCACAGCACTAGAAATTCTTCAAACTGCTTTATTAGCTGTTAAATGTACGCTGATTTCCCTTTCCCTTCCGTAGCTCTCTAGAACTCCTGTAGTCTAGAAATCATCTTGGCTGTTTTTTTGCCGGTATTTCTACATTCGCTTTAATTATGAGAGCTTAAATAGGCTCTCTTTTACATATTTCACAGAGCAAAGCTCCCTTAAGTTGTTTCCTATTGTTTACGATGCTGTGTTCTCTTATCAATAGGCATTATACAAAATCAAATGTGTTAATTATTACAATAGTTTATCACAACTTTGAGATATTAAAGATAGATATATTGCACTGATAGATAGATATATTGCACTGATATTTTAATCTACAAATAGTAATACGTTTCATACGCAAAAATCACTCAAGGACTAGTATTTACAAAGACGCAAGATAATGTTGTCATCTATGGTTAACATCTTTTTAAAATCCTGGTTTCACTCTCAGTTCATGTCATGTAAGCATGTAATCATATAACGTTTAAATATACATTTCAGTACATGAACATTGGAATAATTACTAGGCCCTTGATACACGGACCGTCACAAAGCACAGCTTGCCGTATTATCAAACAAGATTTGCGCTTCAGAAAACATCACAAGGCTAAAGGACACAAGCTAACCACGTGACAGATGGCAATAAGTTGTTACCATTTATCAAGCCTGGGTGTATCGTGACGACACCAACTAAGCCCAGGCTCAGACTTGTCAGGGAATACAGTGAAGTTTCCCAGGAAGTTCAAGCTAAGGAGTGGTTTCTATTCCCGTAAAAACTTTAAACTTTATTTTGTATGGGCCATTTTTAGTAACTTTGACTTCAGCCCGTCACGATTATGAATGCGATGCTAGTTAAAATTCATATCCATGCCCCAGCCGGGATTCGAGCCAGGGACCTTTGATTTGCTGCTTTAGCACCCCAACCCACGCGGCTACCAGGTTGGCTTCTATTCCCGTGATCAGTTGCTCAACTACTAGTGTCCATTCCCGTGCAAAGATAAACGAAGTTTACTGCCAGGTCAGTGCACTTTTTGTATGCTTCTGATATCATTTTTATGGCAACGAAGCTTTGAAGATCAGACTTGCGTCTACCCATAGGTCACTGGAATTAAAATGGCGGCTTACTAAAGTGAAAGTAGCCCACTCTCACTTATCCTGAACGATAAGTAACAGCGAGAAACGCTCAATCCGACAGCTGCAGTTTGGTCTTGTGGTCAAGACGTTAGACAGCTGATCCAAAGATCCCGGGTTCAAACCCTGGCGTCGACTTTTTACATATTTTTTTTTTTAAGAAAATTAAAGTTTTTTCGTCTTTTATGTAAATACACAAAAGGAAATTTAATAAAAGTTGTGATTTACAATTTTAAAAGATGCCACTAAAAACTAGGATGTATATAAACCCACCAGGGCAAGGGGGGAGGGTGCGTCCGAAGGGAGCTGGGCGGCGTTAGTCGCAGCCCCCTGTTAGCGGTGGGCATACGCAAAAGTACTGTTTACTCAAAAGTTCTGTGCCGTACCGGAAGTGTTTCCAAGTGTGCCGCCATTTTAATTCCAGTGACCTGCGGATAGACGCACGTAAAATCTGGATTCTCATGGACATAGCATCCAGCTATAATGTTCGAAGTGTATTACTAAAGCAAGGCAGCTGATACTGCTGTTTTTTACACACCCTTTTCGGCTATCTCTGTGAATATCCCACTGCTTTGCCAGTGGACTTCTGTGGCTATAAAAAAGTCGGAAGATGTGGTCTGCAATTCTTCTTGACTAGAGCACTCTTACAATGGAAGACGCGCTGCAGGATTATAGTGAAGGCTCGGCCATCATATACAGCACAGCAGATAATGGAGTAAAGGTCTGTCATGAACTAGTAAGGAGTTAAAATTGGACCTTCTTCAGAGAATAGTCAACACTCGGTAGTCATGTTCTGCTGACGATTTTCTTTCTTGTACAATCTGGTATTTTGCATGTTTTATACACGTATTTATTGTTCGAAATTGTCACTCTTGTGATTTTATTGATACCCATTTCTTACATATAGTATTTTTTTAAAAGTAACTAGTTCGACTTTTGTGCACCGCAGACGAGTATGATTTTGCATATATCTGGTTTGTGTTTGACCGAAAGATTAGTCACAAACAGGAATAGTTTGTCTACACCTCACGGGGTCACTTTTCGTCCCTTACGTACTTTCATGTAGAAGTACGCGAAACTTAGTCTGAAATTTAGAGTTTTGTGTTACATAGAAAAACTGTTACCGTAAGAAATTTTTGAATTTATTTATGACCTTTAGGAAACTTTGACTCAGACCGTGATAAGGTAGGGGAGAGGATGTTGGAAGGAAGTCGACCAGGCCTAGTTTCAAGGTACTATACCAACATTTGCCTGATGTGGCCGAGGAAAAACCCTGAATGAACCTCAATCAGGATGGGCGGTCGCTCGGATTGTTTCCAGGACCTTCCGAATGATAAGCTAACAAACACTACCAAATGAGCTACGTCCGCTCGGTATTACCATAATTAAATCAGTATCAAACGTATTTTCTGGGGTTGCTATTCTACAACAGTGATTTATTCGTAAGTAATATTATCCATAGGAAATGAACTATTGATGCTTTAACAAGCCATAAACATGGTCAGTTTATGAAAGTTTAATATCAAAACAATATTTCCGGTGGGGAAGATACTAAAATGTTCCCACTTGCAGGTTAGTAACGTATGTCGTAGAGAAACATCCAGCAAAATATATACAGGGCATCGGAGAAGTCCCCGTACCCCTAGGTTTGATTATTACAGGAGGTTATTATCGATGTCAGTGTAATTTTAATTTATTTACTTATTTAGTACATACTATAGTTGAGTACTTACTTATACGAACTATGTATCCAGTGGATCTGTGTGTGTTCCATCGTGCTGTACACACAGATGTATGCGTCTCCTTGACATGTTGCGGAGCATCTGAGGAGTTATCTTTCGAAAGGCTTCCTCCACACTTGCGCAATTCTTCATTTGTCGTGTACCGACGTTGAGAGACATGTGACGTGGTTATTCCCCAGAATAAGTTGTCTGGTCTTGAAAGATCCGGGTTTCGTGGGGGCCATGTTAATGGGGTTGGAGATGTTGGAGAACCACACCCAATCCAGCAGCCTGGAAATCGTTCATCAAGGAAATCACGCACCTAAAGAACAAAATGGGCTGGAGCTCCGTCCTGTTGTACTTACACACGATCCAAGATTCTCTTCTCTCGCAGCTGAGGTATTAACATGTGTAAATAAGAATGCTCATTAACATATTCGTCGAAAGAATATGGTCCGAACAAGTCTCGTGTATAGGCGTGCGCACAGGGGTGTGTGTGTGTGTGGGGGGGGGGGAAGAAGCTGATCCCTCAATTCAATGTAAAAATTTAAAGTACCAAATAGTACAGAAGGGAACTTGGAAGAGGAAGTAATGGAAGAGAATTGAGTGTCAAGTTTAGTCTTCGTTTCATTTTGTCAATGCAAGTAATGCATCCTCTTTTGCAAATGATTTTAAAAGTAAGCAAATTATTGCAAGCCGAAAGCCAGGATTTGATGACAGCAAGCAATTCAGTTTTCATGTTGAAGACTGCGCTGGAAGAAACGCGGTATGAGGAGTACTTTTATGATTTGTATTGAGAAGTGGAAGAAATGTGTCAATAGAGGGATATAGAAATACCAGAGTGAAAAAACCAGAGCAAATAGGTTGCGAGATGATAACATGGAATCACCTTATCATTTTTCCTCTGAAGAAGAAAGGCGTGTCAGTCTTTTCTATAATAAAAGATTTTCGCAAGAAGCTATAGATATGATCAAGTCAGTGGTACTATGAGCAGATCGAGAAGAAATTGAGATTCTTCCTATTTTTTTTCCTCAAGTTGTCTTCCAGAGGAGTACTAGAAGCAGAATGTAGACATGAGTCTCAGCTGAAAAACCTCAAGGAGCAAGGCTATTGGAGCGCTTTAAAAAATGTGGTATTGAAGATATGATTAAATTTACTTTCTCAAATTGTTTCTGACTATTTCTGTAACAAGTTGTTTTTCTGAAAGGGCATTTTCTAATTTAGGTAACCAAGATGAGATAACGACACAAGATAGACTTCAAAATCTTTTGTTCATTTTCGTGGAGCAGGTTCTCGCGCACAGATTAAGACAAAATTATTGATTTCCCCAGGGGAGCGAAAGCTACGTTTGTAGTTACATTGATTTGTAATCGTTCATATTTTAAAGTTTGAAGTTTTACAGTAATTGTAATATAAAACTCTTAAATTATTTACTGAAGGTATTTTTATGGGTTTACAAGTCGTATATAATTTTTTCTCTGACGTTTCGAACATCTAACTCTCGGAGTTCTTGAAGAACACGGAAAGTTAATATTCGAAACCTCGGAGAAAAAACTTTATACGACTTGTAAACCCATAAAAATATCTACAATAACGTTTTATTGACTTCAAAGTTTAAGAACTTTGTAAAGTTTTTGTAGACTGGTAGTTCGCACGAACATTTTAAATTCCTATCCACGGTAACGAAGTTTGCTTGTGTAGATACATTGATTTATAATTGTTCATCTTTTAAAGTGTTAAAAAACGTTTTACAGTATCTGTAATATAAAACTGCCTTAAAGGATTTAGATTTTTTGCACTGCTAGTTCGCCTTCAAGCTGATCCATTCTCATTTCCAAATTATATTTATATTTACACTCAGTACATTTTTGGAATTTCATAAAGTACTTTTTTATTAAAAAAAAAAATCTCCAAGTATTAAGAAATACTTTGCCCAATTATTCTACCTACCTTTGCCCCACCAACGCAAAAATGTTGAGCACGCTAGTAGTGTCGTGATGTCATCCCGGCCCATAAACATGAGGCGGGTCTCGTTCCACCTCTTGCACATGAGGATTTTCCTTAGACCAGAAGACCACATTCTTTCTGTGTGAACTGCGATATATCGCACATTCATCTGAAAATAACATTAGCGAGCGAGACACAGCGTTTAAAAATTGTGTCAACAAAGCACGGCAGGCTGCAATACACTGCTCCATGTCGTTGTCAGAAAGTTCATTCACAAACATCGATCTAAATACTTATCTGCAAAACTTCTTTTTAATGTCATGCATTGTTGAAGACATCGCAATTGACCGAGCGACGGCAGCACATGTTTCCTCACGAGTCTTCTTACGTCCTCTACGCGGTTTGTCTTTGACACATCCTGAAGTAAACGCAAGTTTCTCCCAATCAAGTAGGGTTGCTTTACGCGGTGGGTCCTTACCAAAGCGATTCTAAACACAGTAATTATCCGTGTCATTGTTTGCCTTGTGTGTGGTCGTTCGTGCACCCACACACATGCTACTAACCTCAATTGTGTAACTGTGATCACTCACATTAGCCATGGCTTCACAAATGTTCCATGCGACCTTGAACGAAGGGATACCAGGCAGTGCTGTCTGTGACCATGAACGCAGTGTTACCAATACCATAACTAAAATTACATTGACATTGTTCTCTGTGATACTCAAACCTTGAACTTTTCGGACACCCTCTATAAACTTAATATTTAATACGTTATAGCCTCCTATGTGGTCTAGTCTGTAGCGCGCTGGACTTCAGTGCGAGCGATCCCGCGTTCGATTCCCGGTAGGGCTAAAAATTTCGGTGTTGACCCAGCATCGTGAGGACAATTGGAGAGCTACTTGAATATAAGTAGCGGATTGTGGTCAGGAAAGTCAAACACAGGCTACGAAGAGGCGTTACGCTGATCACGTAACGCTCTACTTGGACGTAATACAGCCGTCTGACAGGTAAAGGCCCCTAAGGAGCTGTCGCGTCACCCAGTTTAGTTTTAGTTTTTCATACGTTATAGATACAACATATTGAATATGTGGTAAATATAAATCGATTTCTAATGTTTACTTGCCCTTATTTGACTGCTTCATTGAGTGATATGACAATACACAAACTATATCATTGAGTATGACCATTCACAAGTTATCTAACTGCACAAGTTTTTGAAAATCTTGTAACCAAGCCATGTTACCATTTGACTTAATTCGGGCAACTAAGCGCGGCGTCATCGGCTTTGAAAATTACAATCGAAAGATTGTATCAAAGTAAAGTAATTGAGTAAAGTTTTTGACTGAGGAAATGTTATCTACAGGATATTCCCCATGATAGCGTCACACTTTGAACAAAATCTCTCTCTCTCTCTCCTTTTTTTTAAAGGAATTCCCTCTAAACAGCATTATTTCAAGTATAAACTTTGCACAAATATACGTATATATACAATATCGACTGTCACTTGCAAAGCCGAGACGTCTTCAAGTCATTAATTGCCGAATTATTATCAATTAGATTTAAATCGGGTAATCTGACATGTGATGATAATGAGACTTTAATCGCTAATTACTCGATGAAGCCGAAAATATTATATTAGGGAACTAGGAGTTGAAATAGACCAATACTGAATTTGAAAAGTTCCCGAAACACCCAGTTCCCAATATGCTGGCATGAATATGGTGATCATTTGGATGTGTTCTTTCAAAAACAGCTGTGATTGCTCTGACTTCTACTTCGACTTGTTGCAGTCATTAACCTCTTCACCACCAGTGGCATATACATGTATGCCATGATAAAATGTTCCCCAAGATCCAATGGCATACATGTATATGCCATGTTTCTAATTGAAACTAAAGCGAATTTTAAAGTCTGAAACAGGTGTTATTTGTTGCGATAAATTGTGGGATCATCAATATATGGCAGGGCAAAGCAGTTTGCAAGTAGGAATTCTATGTGCATTGGAGGGCCAACATTCAGGAAGCTTCCTTTGTTAGGGATGTAACTTTAAATTGTGTTGGAAGGCGCCTGATTCTGATCATGGATAGCACAAGTGGATTGGCCGTAGTCGGAAGATTGCCAACATGAGCGCAGTTATGGAGGGCATGCGGAGCATTGTTCCCAACTTTCTGACAGAAAATAAATATTCCCTTCCCCTATCTATATACTGTATAGCCCCATGGTCACTCACTGACTCATCATCAAAATTCACAGGCCAAACTACTGGAGCTAGAAACACCAAATTTGGTGTGAAAGTGTAGGACCATGAGTAGGTAAAGGAAAAAACCGACATTTTGGAAAAGTCGCCATCTTGGATTCAACATGGCCGCCAAACCCATTGTTGTATAGAATAGAGAGCCTAAACGGCTGGGACTATTGAATTGAAATTTGGCATGAAGGTACATTATCGCTATTAGGGTACGAAAATATTTTCAATTTTGGGCGGTCGATGTCTTCGATGTGTTCAAAGACGCCATCTTGGATATAAAATGGCGGACTTAAAAATCCATTTTCCACAGCGTTTTAGCTAGAGATACGAAATTTAGCATAAAGGTGTATCATAACTAGTAGTTTAGGAAAATAGAACAAAGGTTTGGGAAAGTCAGCATCATTAATCCAAAATGACCGACCAAAAACACATTTTCTAACCGACTAAAGCTAGACAAACGAAGTTTGCCATGAAAGTGTACCATGACCAGTATGTCACAAAAATAGTGAAAACCCCCCATATGGGGGCGCAGCCTCCCGGTGGGCGGTATATTTGTACTATGGAGTCGCCCAGAGAGTCTCTGTTTACGATAAAGGGGGGCATAACCCCCAGCGAAGCAAAGCGAGTCTACATACTATGGTCACTCACTCACTGATCATCAAAATTCCCAGGCCAAACTACTGGAGCTAGAAACACCAAATTTGGTATGAACGTGTGGGACCATGAGTAGGTAAAGGAAAAAATCCGAAATTTTGAAACAGTCGCCATCTTGGATCCAAAATGGCCGCCAAACTCATTATTGTATAGAATAGGGAGCCTAAACGGCTGAGGCTATTGAATTGGAATTAGGTATGAAGGTACATTATCGCTAGTAGGTTACGGAATTATTTTCAAATTTTGTAAAAGTCGCCAACTTCGATCCAAAATGGCCGCCAAACCCATTGTTGTATAGAATAGAGAGCTTAAACTACTGGGGCTATTGAATTGATATTTGGTATAAAGGTACATTACCAATAGTAGGTTAATATAATATTACACAATTCGCCCAGAGACGCCATCTTGGATCCAAAATGGCGTATGTTAAAAACGCATTTTCCACACCGTTTGAGTTAGAGATACGAAACTTGGTATGAAGGTGTATTATGACGAGTAGTTTAAGAAAATATTACAAAATATTGAAAAAGTCGCCACCTTGGATTCAAAATGGCCGCCAAGCCTATTGTTGTATAGAATAGAGACCCTATACCGTTAGAGCTACAGAGATGAATTTGGCATCAAGGTACATTATCGCTATTAGGTTACGAAAATGTTACATGATGTACCCAAAGACGCCATCATGAATCTAAAATGGTGTATCTAGAAATGCATTTTCCACACCGTTTGAGCTAGAGATACGAAATTTGGCATATATTTGCATTATGACGAGTATTTTAGGAAAATATTACAAAATTTTAGAAACGTCGCCATCTTGGAACCGAAATGGCAGGGCAAAAATCATTTTCAACATTGTTTGTGCTAGAGAAATGACATTTTATTTTAAGACGTACCTTCAAGAGTAAGTCACGACAATATAATAAAACGTTAAAAAAAGTCGCTATTTTAATCCAAAATGACTGCCCGAAAACCCATTTTCTAAATTACTAAGCCTAGAGAAACGAAATTTTGGTATGAAGGTGTACCATGAGTAGATTACAAAAAATTGTTGTATAAAATAGAGAGCTTAAACGATTGGGGCTATTCAAATGAAATTTAGTACGAAGGTAGAATATCACCAGTAGGTTACGAAAATACGAGGTGTGTTCAAAGACGCCATCTTGGATCCAAAATGGCCGTTAAACCCATTGTTGTATAGAATAGAGCTTAAATGGCTGGGGCTATTGAATTGAAATTTGGTATGGAGGTACATTATCGCTACTACGTTACGAAAATATTTTCAAATTTTGTAAAATTCGCCATCTTCAATCCAAAATGGCCACCAAACCCATTGTTTTATAAAATACACAACCTAAACCGCTAGGGCTACTGAAATGAAATTTGGAGTGAAGGTACATCATCACTACTAGGTTACAAAAATAATACAAAATGTTGAAAGAGTCGCCATCTTGAATCCAAAATGCCGGAAGCTAAAAATCCATTTTCTACACCGTTTGAGCTGGAGATACAAAATTTGGAATGATGATGCATCATGACTAGTAGGAAAAGATAATATTACAAAATGTTGAAAGAGTCGCAGTCTTGGATCCAAAATGGCGGCCAAACCTATTGTCGTGTAGAATAGAGAGCCTAAACGACAAAGGCTACTGAGATGAAATTTGGTATTGTGAACGTCGGGAGATATGCTGTTTCTTTACGTCAGGTATTCTGACTACGACCTGAGTTTAGGAAGACCTTTTACCATGTGAACGGCTTCCTCCAGGTCCACAAAGAATACCTGGAACATTTGTGAAACAGACGATTACTGAAACGTTGAAATATTAGCGAGAGGTTTTACATAATGTCGTTCTTCGAAGATTGCTTAGTGTGAAATCTCGTTGCGAAATACGTGGTGAACTCTGGGAGTTCATTATGGGCGTTAACTTTAAATGTCAGATGGTAGAGGCTAAATTTGGAATTTTAATGCAACGAAACTCTGCTAAACATAAGAACTACTTGGATACAAAAGGGTTCTGTTACCGAGTTAATTGAACGTAACATGATTACATTTTAACACACCACGTTTCTTAACGATGGACAGAATAAACGGGTTTTACCGGAGTTATTAATCTTTGAGCAAATATTATTCGGTAGGTGACAGTTAAGAAAGTCTAAACTATGCCAGACGCTAGAATTCGCAATATAAAGCAGATCCTCTATTCATACCTGAAATTTAGTTGAAGTTAGATGTTCAATGAATTTCTACAGCCTTTGATTCCGTCACAGCCAGATGATGAAAAATGTTCAGAAAAACTATCTTCCTTCTTAGGTTGAAGTTTTGGCTGGAGACTTCTTCTATTGTACTGATGCACTGAAGGCCCCTCTATGGATCTGGAGATACTGGAGCTCTGTAGGCCCCTCTACGGAACTGGAGGTTTTAATAGAAGATTGATCGGCTTTATATAGCGACTCGTACATACAGTAAATGTGTGTGTGTGGTGTTTGTCTGACTTGGCGGAGACGGTCACTTTAAGTAGGGCGAAAGGTGACGTTCCCATCATAAAGAACATGGTTAATTTGCTCAAAGGTGAATAACATCTCGATTGACGTCATGGATTGCAATATATTTCATCAGCCTTCGTTGTTGCTACTGAAGACTACTCTGTTCATCTTTACTGAAACATGGCGGTGGTTTTATTTCCATTTCACCGAACAAATTACAAGAAAAATATAAAAATATACTAAAACCTAATTTTTTCCTATTATTTTGAATTTTATGAATAAAGTTAATTTTTCCCTCTACTGGGGACTATAACAGTATGACGATACAACGTCACTACTAGGTTACGAATATATTACAAAACGTCTCCAAATACGCCATATTGGATATAAAATGGCGGACCTAAACCCCATTTTCCACACCGTTTGAGCTAGAGATATGAAAATTTGCATAAAGGTGAATTATGACGAGTAGTTTAGGGAAATATTACAGTTTGGAAAAGTCTCAATCTTGGATTCAAAATGGCCCCGTAAAAATCCATCTTCCACACCTTTCCAGTTAGAGAAATGAAATTGTACATGAAGGGGCACAATCATGAGTAGGTCACGGCAATATAAAAAAAACGTTAAAAAAGTAGCCATCTTTAATCCACAGTAGTAGCACACAAACCCATCTACAAAATCACTGAAGCTAGAGAAATGAAATTTTGTATGAAGGTGTACCACGAGTAGGTTACAATAAATGGGGGCTATCTCCTCTATGGGGGCGCACCCCCCAGGAGTGGCAGATCGAGAAGTGAGGGCGCGTTCTATTCGGGAGTCTGGTTAGGATAAATGGGGCGCAGCTCCCAAAACCCCTAAGTTCAGGGGCGCAGCCACCACTGGCAGTCGGGGGCAGCGCCCCTAGCGAAGCCAGGCGAGTCCACATACTATAAAACCTTATGGTCACGCACTGATACACTTACTCACCCTTGATTAAAACTCTCAGACCAAACGTTTGGAGCTAGAAACACCAACTTTGGTATGAAAGCGTACTATTACGAGTAGGTAACGACAATATTAGAAAACGTAAAAAATTCGTCATCTTCAATCCAAAATGGCCGCACAAAACCCATTTTTCAAACCACTGAAGCTAGAGAAAAGAAAAATGAAGGTGTACCATCACAAATAAGATACGATAAATGGGGTAAACCTCCAGCATGGGGGCGCAGCCCGACGGTTAGTGGTATGGGAGATCTGCACCATGGAGAAGCAGTGTCCTAAATAGTCTGGTTACCATGAAGAGGGTGCAGCCCCAAATCTCCCCAAGTTGGGAGCGCGGCTCACCACTGGAGTCTTAGTGCAACGCCCCCAGCGAAGCGAGTATATATATATACGTTCGAGCCTTAGGGTTGTTGGTGGTGGGAGTGGTGCGTTTAGGGCCACCACCAGCCTTATGGCTTGAAGATCATGAACCTTGCTACCTCGTGCCAATTTCCAGTGTTCCTCTTACATGCTGTCGCCAGGGAACTTGGCTCAGTCATCCTTAATTTCACCACTTTTTAGGGCTGAAAAACTTGGCTGAATTTTTTGCACCTCTGGTGTTTTGCTTGGATCCTATTATTAGTGTAACAAGGTTAAAAGGAAATGTCACAAAGGAGCCAGGAAATAGCTAGCTATCTTCGTGATACAAAATTAATTGAATTTGCTCTGCTATCGCAAAACCTCCCCGAATGCATTTTATCGAGAAAGATCAGTAAGACCAAAAACACTCAAGGTGCTACAATGTGAGGTCTGTTTTTTCTTTTAGGCACAACTTTAGCAACTGCCATCGTACTTCTTCAATCTATCCTTTACCATGTTCTAATTCTAGCTAATGTGCTAATTGTAATGCTAATGACCATTTACCAAATAGTATTAAATGCAAGGAATATCAATCACAAATAGCAATCAATAGACTAATGAAAAAAAAATGTATCTGGTGTAGTAAAAAGTAATCCATTATTTTTGCATGACATTGAAGGCTTGACTTACCATAGTTAGAATGATCCGATTTAGGTCACATATGCGCCGTTTTGTTCGATAACGTGTTGCCATTTGGAAGGTAATATCATGATGCCTCTCTCATAGAAGCCCTTGTCCCTATTGGCAAAAAATTGAGACAGTCGATTTTCACAAGCCTCTCTTGAAGCGAATTTTTCAGCAGCAAACGTGTTCGCCATGGACAGGAACAGATGGTAATCACTCGGTGCCAGGTCCGGACTATAAGGTGGATGCATAAGAACCTCCCAACCAAGCTCCCGGAGCTTCTGGAGAGTCACTATCGATGTGTGTGGCCTGGCGTTGTCCTGGTGGAACACAATGCCTCTCCTATTGGCCAAAGCTGGGCGGTTGCTGCCTTCAGACGGTCCAATTGTTGACAGTATAGTTCCGAGTTAAGGTTGATAAATGATAAAATGAATTTTATGGGCGGTAACAGCACTATGGCTTACGCCCGTCCCGATACGGGGAAGCCCCTTATCTTTGTCACGTCTAAAAATAGCTGTTAATTAAAATAATAAAATAATATAAAAGATGAAGATGTAAAAGGTCTTCACAATCAGAATAAAAACCAAGCCTGTAAACGGGGCTTTACAAATAAAACAAAACTACACTATAAAACTTAATGGAAGCCTGTAAATGGGACTTCACAAGATAAAACAAAACTACACTATAAAACATAACAGCAATGGAGCATAATCATAAAAAATAAACGGTAATCATAAAAGTCTCTGCGAAAACAAGTAAAATATTACCGTTTAAGTTTAGGTTTATACCTAACTTTCCCTTTCCTGCCCACGAGATTAAAATCTATATCCATTAAGTGGTCCTGAATCATGTCTGAAGCCAAAGATGAACTTGGTTCATCGACAGTATGTGCAAACTCGTCCTGAGCTAACTGAGCAGACAGAACGTTCGTTAGAGTCTTTATGCTTGTAGTGAGAGGCGAAGTTCGAACTAACTTCGAGACTTTATACGGACTATAAGTAGTCTTAGCCCGTGGAGTTCTAGAGCTCTGCACAGGTGTTTTTTGTCCCTGACTCTGCGTCGGCATATGGAGAGGAGCCTCCGATTCTTTGGGCGGCTTCGGAGGGTCGTCATGCACATCAGACACCGTTTGGGTTGATACATTAACTGTCTGCGTACCAACCGAGACAGTTTTAACTGCTAGTCTGGCTACAACATGTGAAAACGCACCAGAGGGAAGGGTGCGCTGAGAATCACGTAATCGACGTTTAGCATCACCAGCGGATATTTTCTCTAAGACCATCAGCTCTCGAATTCGTTTTTCCTCCTGAAATATAGGACAGTCCCGCGACCAGGCCGTGTGTTCACCCTTGCAATTGACACACTGAGGTTTCAGTGATGTGCAAGGATCCTCACCATGGCTACTGGTTCCGCAAATTGCACAAACAGCAGAGGTCGCCTTACACGACGTGCTGGTGTGTCCATAGTGCTGACATTTAAAACAGCGGAGCGGACTGGGTATATATGGACGGACAGGCAAGCAGTAGAAGGCTGCCTTCACGTCCTTAGGAAGCTGTGGCATGGCAAACGTCAAAATGAGCGAGCTCGTGGGTTGCAGCTCGCCACTCTTACGTGTTTTAATTCGACGAACATTAACTACACCTTGGCTGGCAAGTGCATCTTTAATCTCTGCTTCAGGGACATCTTGAAGGTCCCAACAAAAGATTACGCCCTGACTATAATTTAGTTGACGATGCGGTTCAACTTGAACCTCGAATGATCCTAGCGTCTTCATGCGCAAGAGATTAGTTGACTGCTTGTTAGTTAACGTCTCCACGAGCAAGGTGCCGTTACGAAGCTTTTTAACATGGGCAAGTTCGCCGGCGACATGATTCAGTTGTTTTTGTATGATGAAAGG
>JAGDQP010002399.1:36271-97605 GCA_022664845.1 Lepisma saccharinum
ACAGCAGAGGTCGCCTTACACGACGTGCTGGTGTGTCCATAGTGCTGACATTTAAAACAGCGGAGCGGACTGGGTATATATGGACGGACAGGCAAGCAGTAGAAGGCTGCCTTCACGTCCTTAGGAAGCTGTGGCATGGCAAACGTCAAAATGAGCGAGCTCGTGGGTTGCAGCTCGCCACTCTTACGTGTTTTAATTCGACGAACATTAACTACACCTTGGCTGGCAAGTGCATCTTTAATCTCTGCTTCAGGGACATCTTGAAGGTCCCAACAAAAGATTACGCCCTGACTATAATTTAGTTGACGATGCGGTTCAACTTGAACCTCGAATGATCCTAGCGTCTTCATGCGCAAGAGATTAGTTGACTGCTTGTTAGTTAACGTCTCCACGAGCAAGGTGCCGTTACGAAGCTTTTTAACATGGGCAAGTTCGCCGGCGACATGATTCAGTTGTTTTTGTATGATGAAAGGGGATAACCCCTTCAAACCACCTGGATTCTCTGCTTCATTCTTTACCTTAATAACAAGATATCGTGTGATAGTCGGTACGATACTTGTCTGTTCCTCTACTTCTATTTTTTCTGCTGTGTCACTGGTTGTTTCGTTAACTATATGCGCCTTCTTTCTATTATCCTCAGTGACTTTCTCTTCATTCTGTCTCTTTGGCTTCTTCTTTTCTGTGCGCGAAGGCGACTTGTTAGGATGTGGTGGAGCCATGATGAATTGTAGCCGTAAATGCCCACACTTCTCCGTCTTCGTTCTGAGGAGCCAACGAGGCTGCCGGGTACTACCCTCATCACCCTTGTCAGCAAGCTGGAAATCGAGGCGAAGTCCAATGACTTGGCGTCGAAATCACTTGTACTCCCGACTGATGGATACTTGGGACACCCACTCCCCCGAGTGTTGGCGAGACCAAAGGTCCGAAGAGCTCCCCAATGGCGCACTTCCCAGTCTTAACGAGCTAGACCATCCAAGAATCTGCTGTCAAGAACTAGGCGCTATCCAATGGTTCCGCCCCCTTTCCCCTGGGCCATCGTCAATGCAAATACATCCTGTCACATCCTTGGTCTTTGCGCGGAGGAGCAACTCACAGCACAAGAGATGAAATGATGAGTCATCAATGGATGAAAAATGGGGTGAATGTAAATGAAATCCTCTCGGCTGGTCCTCCTTTCAGGCAGCGTAGATGGTTAGCTGCGAGGGCTGATTGCAGCCAGCAAAAGCCAGCTGGACGATGGGGTCGCCAATTCCCTACGCCGTATACGAGCAGCGATGGTCTGCTGCTCGGGCTATGTGATGATGCATCACGTTGCGGCCCGTAGGCCTGCGATGAGGTCGCCAATCCCCTACGCTAGTGGGAAGTAAAAATTCTCAATAGAGAAGCACTTTGGCCCTGCTATTGGACTTCCCATAGGCAGCAACGATGTTAGCAGCTGCCAGGGCTGATTGCAGCCAGTAAAGCTGACTGGACGATGGGGGCGCCACTTCCCGACGCCGGGGTTCCGAGTTAAGGGTTTGGCCGTAGGGGAGCAGCTCATAGTATATAATTCCCTGCCAATCCCACCAAACACACAGCAAAACCTTCCTGGCCGTCAATCCTGGCTTGGGCACCGTTTGCGCCGGCGCACCGCGCTTTGACCACGACCGTTTTTGCGTGACGTTGTCGTAAGTGATCCACTTTTCATCACCAGTCACCAACCGCTTCAGAAATGGGTCGCTTTTGTTGCGATTCGCAGATGGAAATTCGGTCCATGAGGTTTTTTTGCGTTAACTCGTGTGGCACCCATACATCAAGCTTCTTTGTGTATCCAGCCTTATGCAAATGGTTCCACACGGTTTTTTGTGCAATGTTTAGCTCTTGGGCAATCGAAACAGTGCTTACATGATGGTCGGACGCGACAATGTCCATGATTTTATCGACATTTTCGACACTTGGCCTTCCAGTGCGTGGTACATCTTTGACGTCAAAATTACCGGCACGGAATCGACGAAACCAAAATTGCGCGTGATTGGCTGTTACAGTGTCAGGACCATAAACACTATTCACATTTGCAGCCGCCTGCCTTGCGTTTTCGCCTTTATCGAAGAAAAACTGTAAAATACAGCGTATTTTCTCTTTGCTAGTGTCCATTTTGACGCGCGCTCACACAACACTGAGTCAACTCATCACAACTATCTGAACAGTGTTTGTAGTACGCAATCTCATCGTTTGAACGTCATCTCGTTGAACCCGATCGGACTTATACAACGCGAGATACAGATCACTGAAGCCATCTATTGGCAAAATAATGGATTACTTTTTACTACACCAGATATTACAAAGAGGCAGTGAAAGGAATCAAACCACATAACCATCAATATTTCAATAACTCAAAGATAACATATGCTCAGGTATTAACACTTCAAGAAAGAGAAGATAAGCAATCAATCAAGGAAGTCATGAAGCCTATTGATAACCTACCAGAAAATGAACTTGCAGGGAAACAATAGTGAAAATAACCAAGTAAATTGATACAGTCCCCTGAATACCCTATATATGACTCTATATGATAATAGTAGATGTATCACTTATTTGGCTGTTATATTCTTTAACTCTCCGACTATGGGCGTAGGATTTGGTTTATACCTGTGAGACAAGATAATATTACTATTGGACTTACCAACCCGAGGGCACGCATAAATCTACAGTGTATGTGAGTATATTTCCACCTCCTGCCTAAAGGAGACGGTGTGTATGTAAAGGATAGTGTATGCAAAGGGAAACTCAAAACAAAAGCAAAGCAAAGAAGGTCCTCATTAGCACGTTTATTTGGAGATCCTTCCACTTCGGGAGTCCAAGATAATCTAACTACTACGTACAGCTCTGCTTCTTATATAGGTACAGAGACATAGATATTACAGGTAAACTAGACTCATTTCCAAAGAGGTTTTGCATATTTGGGTAAAGTATTCTCTGTATTACTTAAAAGCCTTTGGTATATATTTCCTTAGTAATAGAATGCCTTTGGCTGATATAGTGAATTCAAAAGTATTTAAAACAATATTCGGTAAATAGATGTCTTTAAGATTTTTACAAGGCAAAAGCTTCAGCATGAGAATAGTTAGTACAAAAAATATTCTGAATTCCAAAATCGAGTTTATATAAACGTTTCTGGAGGTCATACATCTATGGTAAATGCTAATCGTCTGCTAAATCAGAACCAAAGCAGTAGAGACAAAACAACAACAAGCATAAACATGGAGGAATCGGAAGAAATTCTTAATAATCAAAAAAACTATCAATTTAAAAAAAAGTGAATTATGCAATAATATACCACATGAATATAGTGACTATCCGCTACTATTACTACCATCTTTCTTACATGTACAGTGTAATGATGCCACGCAATAATTATCACATAATAATTTCATGTAATTTTCTTGTTGAAACATATCTTTAAGTCACTCTACAAAAGAAATGTAATGTAAATAAATAAATCCATTATGTAATAACGCATTTCGCTATGGGTACGACACGTAATTCGAACCTGCGATAGATAATAAACAAACAAACGAACGAACTAAGGAATTCTATGCACATTGCAGAGCCAACTTTCTAACTTAATTTGATGTGTTTATAACTAAAGTAAAAGAAGTAAAAAATGTCACTTATGATTGCAGATGATGATGAATCAGATCCCGATTATGAACCTGACGATGAGGAGTCAGATCCCGATTATGAACCTGACGATGAGGAGTCAGATACAGACTGCCCGACTTCGTCAGGGGAAGAAGATGAAGAAGAACAGGAACCAATAGATATGTCCGGCTGGACAGTTGTGCTTAATCCACATGCAGATATAAGACCTGACCCTTTGGCCCAGTTTTCCACCGATTTTGAAGGAATTACGCCAGCTTTGGATATCGACAATTGTAAATCAGCTGTGGGCTGTTTTGATGCGTTTGTTCCAGAGTCTTTGGCTAGTGACATATGCAGGTGGACAAATGAGAAGGGAGGTATATATTTCGTTGAAACACACAGCGAAAATTTGAAAGTAAACGGAATAAGATGGAAAGATTTGACCATTAGAGAATTTTACACGTTTCTGTCGTTAGTTTTCATTATGGGTATTGTGGAGAAGCCCAGAATTCAAGATTATTGGGTTCAAGACATTTTGCTAAATGGTCCTGGTGTGTTTCACAGAAACATAATGAGCAGGAACAGGTTTGTTTCCATCTTAAAATGTTTACGCTTCTCAGATCCAAATGCATACCGACCTAATTCGCTCCTGACAAGACTTGCACAGTTCTTTGCCAAACTCAGAGAAAACTGTCAACTTTTTGCAGATACTGGAATGGTGCTTGCAGTTGATGAGTCTTCTTCTGTTCAAAGGACGCCTACACTTCCGGCAGTATATGAAATTGTTCTTTCTTTCGTCGGGACATCATAAGTTGAGGGGTTACACATGGAACTTCGCAGTGTACATTGGAGAGGACGTATATGATGTAAGTCACCTCGAAAATACTGAATGTTTGTCGATGTCAGAACGAGTTGTGGTTTTCTTGGCACAGAATTTGTTGGACCAGGGTCGGGAAATCATTTGGGACAATTGGTATATGTCTGACAGACTCACTCTGTGATTATTTACTTAGTGCAAAAACATACGCCACAGGAACAATAAGACCTGCTAGAGGAGTTCCGAATTACCTTGCTCTGGAAGAACATCAATCGTGTTTCGTGAGGCAGAACAACAAGTTGCTGGTGAGATATAAAGTTAAACGTGATGTTTATGTAATTAGTACGAAACACACTACGGGTCTTGTAACTAAGGAACGCTACCTGAAAGGTGGAAGAAGAACGAATTTCATGAAGCCACAGCTTATTGAACACTATAATATCCACAAGGGTTCTGTCGATTTCATAGACCAAAACATTGAGCGATATGACTGCACACGAGAAAGCTACACATGGTTTAAAAAACTTGGAGTTCACATGTTGCAAAGAATGGTACTAAATGCACGTGTGTTATATGAGCATGCAACTGGAAGGAATGTTGACCTCTACTCATTCATCAGAATTCTCTGTGATGAACTTCTGACGAAGTATTGCCCACGTTACACAAATTTTGTGATAAACACAGAAGCAGATGAACAAGGTTATTCATTGTCATGTGAGACTGGAGACTGTAACATCAAAAAGAGGAAACAGGAGGAGGCAACAAGAGAGATGCAGGGAGTGTCACAAGGAGAAGAAGCGAGTGATCACAACTTTGGTGTGGTGGATGTAAGGATCTACCAGGAATTTGTTCACCTATATATTTCAAAAAAGTTCCATGGTATATCCAAATGACTTTGGATAACCAAACAAAATTTGTATTATGTGTACTGTGATATGAATCCCATATTTTGTAAAGCATAAAGTAGCATATACAAATGAAACTGCAAATTTATGCATGTAATGAGGTGATATTTTGATACTAGCCACAAATCAAACACTGTAAAAAAATCATTTTTTTATTTAATTTTGCATCTAGTGCAATTTACTTCAGTTTATATAATTTATCTAAGAAAATAAATAGTTCATCAATGGAAAGTAAAAAGTGTTTAAAATATTAACGAAAATAATTTAAATACGATGAATGCTAAGAATCCAATATGGCTGTCGTCGGGAATTTTGTTTACTATGTGCATGCACACTTGCGTATCACTCTGCATTACCATCCAATAGCAATGGAAAGTCAAAACGTTGAAAATATTAACGAAAATAAGTTAAATACGACGAATACTAAGAATTCAATATGGCTGCCATTTGTCATTTTGTTTACTACGTGCATGTCCACTTGCATACCATTCTGTATTACTGCTCTAGCAATGAAAAATAAAAAAATGTTGAAAATATGAACGAAAATAAGTTAAATACTACGAATGCTAAGAATCCAATATGGATGCCGTAGACCAATTTGTTTACTATGTACATGTTCACTTGCGTACCACTCTGTAGTATCGCCAAATAGCAATGGAAACTAAAAAGATTCAAAATATTAACGACTATAAGTTAAATACTACGAATGCTAAGAATCCAATATGGCTGCCGTCGGCCATTTTGTTTACGATGTGCATATGCACTTGCGTACCATTCTATATTACCGTCCAATAGCAATGGAAAGTAAAAAATGTTGAAAATTTGAACGAAAATAATTTAAATACGACAAATGTTAACAATCCAATATGGCTGTCGTCTGTCATTTTGTTTACTATGTGCATGTACACTTGCGTACCATTCCGCCTAATAGTAATGAAAAGTAAAAAATGTTGAAAATATGAACGAAAATAAATTAAATACTACGAATGCTAATAATCCAATATTCTGCCATTGGCGATTTTGTTTATTATGTTCAATTACACTTACGTACTATGCTGTACCTTGCGTAACATTCTGTATTACCCCCTAATAGAAGTAAAATTTTTGAAAATGTTAACGAAAATAGATTAAATACGACGAATGCTAATAATCCAATATTCTGCCATTGGCGATTTTGTTTATTATGTGCATGTACACTTGCGTACCATTCCGCCTAATAGTAATGAAAAGTAAAAAATGTTGAAAATATGAACAAAAATAAGTTAAATACGATGAGTGCTAAGAATCCAATATGGCTGCCGTCGGCCATTTTGTTTACTATGTGCATGCATGTACACTTACGTACAATTCTGTATTGCCGCAAAATAGCAATGGAAAGTAAAATATGTTGAAGATATGAACGACAATAAGTGAAAAATGGCGAACGCTAAGACTCCAATATGACTACCGTCGGCCATATTGAATTTCTAAAAAATGGACTAGAAGCTGTGTCCTTCTTGTGTTAGGTATATCATTCACTATTAATTTGACGTCAGCCTTCCTTATTTGCATAAATAATGAATAATAGGCTTAGAATGCTTTTATAATTTCACAAGAAACTCTGGCTCCTCACAACAAGGGGATAAATTTCTGCTGGTGGCGAAGGGGTTAAGGAGGGAATTAATTTCGTACTATTTCATGGCTTGTTAGAAAGGAAGGATAAGCCTTAAAAATAAGGGTCCTTCCAAAGAACTTTTATTGCAATCAGTACTTCTGCACATGCTTTTCCCGGGAGATTTCTGTTGGTTCTAAACCACCATCATCAGAAGCATAAAAGATGGTATAATTCCGTAAGTTAAAAAAATGGTAAAAGTATCAGAACCAATTTTCTTTTTAAAGAAGGTTCATCATATGATGGTTTGTCATCCGTAGTCCGCCATGTTGGAAAATGTGTGTCCGCCATAGCCAGAGTCTTGCTGTCCAAAAGGTATTTACTGAGTCTTATATTATTTCCTATTTTGTGATCCCAGCAGAGGCACGGATATTTATGGATTTAAAAAAAGCACTCCCATCGTAAAATCGAGACGGGCCGAATAGTTAGTAAAATAAGCCATACTAAATAAAGTTTATCGAAAATGTTATCTATTTTGTGATCAATTGTTAAGAAAAAGTTTCCAATTCTTTATTTAAAATATCTTCGTCCTTGAGGTCCGGTTTACTGGTATGTATATTAAAGGTTTCATGTTCGTAACTTTCTGTCGGAGACTGATCTATACAAAACGTGTGTATTTATAATTTCGTAGTTGGAATCTGCTATCCGGAAACTGGGTTGGAACATTATTTAATAAAAATACTTATGCTACTTTTTTCTTTATACATTTGATAATGCTACTTCAAGCCCAGAGAAAATTGGGATATACAAGTAACATTGTGGAGAACATGTGCAGCTGTCTTATTTCAGCTTACTTTCTCCACATTCGCTGTATGTGACCGAGGGAAATCAGGTAAAAACATTTAAGTCAGAATTCGTCATGCTGGAGTTCCAATACGGATCGCCCGATAATGAGGTAAACTTACTTCGGCTGAGACATCGTATTCGATATCTTGAAATGCTGTAAAACCCAAATGTATTATTAAAATGAAAAACAATGGATGAAACCAGTGGAAATTCTTCTAGTCAATAGTCTTCTACTGTCAATAATTTTCACATGAAAGGGGAATTCCAATACGCAGGGGGAAAGTAATCGCTGACCACAAACGTCACCCCACCGTCTTTTTCATGTTCCCGCTGACTCTTTATAATGGGTCGAAAGCGTCACCAAATTCTTAGAAATATTTCTTTAGCCGCTCAAGTAGCACAAAATAATCTGCTACTGGTAAATTATTTTCGAAATTCTTGAAAAACCTAATCTTGATGGAGTTCAAAGAAAAGAATTAACAGTATCTATAACATGACCTGACACGCACCGGAGATTTCCTTGATTTTTTGGTTTCAACTTTTGTTTCCCTACTTCATTGCGTTACACTTTGCGCCAAGTATTCGGGGCGGAAGGCACGCCTTCATGACCATGTGTTGTCTCCTTGCAGTAATATATTAACAAACAAGAGGAAATGGCAGTTCTCATGGGTAGTGATCTCGCACTCACAAGTTATGGCAAAATGCTATAAATAAATTCAATTCAAGGAAAAGTTCCATACTGCCTGTTACTTATCACTTACTGTCCTTCTTTAGGACATCATAACAGGTACGTTTGCCTTTTTGCTAAAATTACCTGAAGTTCTATCGCAAAATTGACCTGTCTTTCGCATTTTACGAAAAGAAAAACTAACGCAGAATAAACCCTGCAGTAATTCTTGTATCCTCAGAAGGACGACATTTCAATATTTTTAGGATGGTGTGATGTTATATTTTTTTAAAACTTTTATGGGATTAGAAACTGAAAATTAAGAAGTGAGTTTGACTTATACCCAGCATTTGCCCAATGTGATCGAATGGAACAAAACAATTGAAGGATCTGATTGCATAGTGATGTAAGTCAATTTTTACGAATTGTGAAAATCAACCTGGAACTGGATCAGTTTTTTTAAAAAAAATAGTGTACAGTCAGAAAATAATAGAACTCCACTTCCACATGAAAAAGTAATTAACACAGTAGAGGTAGGAAATTATTCTCATCTCAATATTGGTCCAGGCGGCTCTTACGCTATTTCGTTCATCATTAAGAGGCTACAGTTCTATATGCAAGACACAACTTTTATGTTCGCTATATTTCCTATCACAAATATTGCACTCAATTTCGTTGCTTGTTTTCATTATTAAGTATCTGATTGTTACGGATAACTTTTTGATACTGAGACAAAGAATATCTCGTTTGAAATGCAATTTATTAGTCGTTTCTACATTGAATTAGAGCTAAAAAAAAATACATTACACATACTTTCTCAGCTTCACTACACTGTGTGCAAAATTATTACAGAAGAAAATTTGCTTTTTACATATTATACACGTACAGATTGGAAGTTTGAAATGCTATTTAGCGTATACAATATTGGATATTCATATTTGTACTTACTTTCATTTTCTTCCAACAATAATTTTTACATTGTTATTCCAATTATTATTATTCCAATACAAAAGGTGCAAATACACATTCCATCAATATTCACATTACACTTAATATTCCTTTCTTTCATTCACTATTAAATTCTACCATATAACTGAACTATTGCAAAATCAGTCACTCTACTGGCATTGTTCTAGAAGACATATTTCACGTCTATCTGATTATGATCTAGTTTTATTATGCAATAAGTAGACTTAGTTCGTAGACACCTCGTACAAACAACAGATTATTTATGTAGTAAATCAATCTACACGAAATGCCAATTAAATTAAATACATATTGAAATAATTCTTTTAATGATGATATGGTATATTACTATTATTTAAGATCTCTATCCCATTGATGTAGCTATTTTGCTATGACAAATAAATGGATAGTAATGAGTGCCTGGTACATAATGCTTTAGAAGTTACAAATAAACTTAACGCTCACTACGAAGTAAAACAATAACATCCATATTTACTGGGCACAATTTTATTCTTTTAAGACTTAACAAACAGAACTAACGTGTGATCGATAAGATTCATCATCACACTCAAAACACGACCACTGTCCCATTTTCATAAACAACAGGAACTGCATATTTTTTGGGGCTTAATCTTAGCTGAAAAGGAATGAAACGGAATATGTCTTTTTAAAATGTAATAATCTGGGAACTTAAAAACGATGTACTCTTGATATGGAATTGGGGATACTTTACATTTGGAATTATTAGATTTCAGGATTACCTATTCGTGTGAATAACCATAGCGTCGCTGAGTCTGTTAATATTTTTATATGACAGCTACACAATACATTATTCGAAAACCAATTAGGCAATTAATGCGACACTGTGTTTATAAAAATGTAATAATGATCTTGTCATGCAGATTATTAAGCATATCACTTACTTTCTTCGCTGCGTTATCATCTTAACTTTAAATAAAAAGTTGGCGTAGCTTAGTTTCGAAACTGGTTATACAAGTCACACTATAAACCATAATACAAGAGAAAGAAATCAGACTGAACTAGATTTCATGTGTCAATTAAACGTTTACAAGTTTAAAATGCCGCTAAGAAAAGATTTGGAAACTCATTTTGCGCGAGAAGCTAAGCTAATTTAAAAACAGTGATTTACCCTCTTATTATTGAATGTTTTCACGCACTCTCCTAACCTAACGTCTCTTCCTAATCCACAACATCCATAGACCATTAAATATGGTAGGTGAATTTAACTACTTTTCCACAATATCCTTCACATACGTACAAATTACGCACATCTTACGATTTTTCGGCATATTTGACTTTAACCGATGAAGCCATGTGACAGAGAAGAAATTATATTATTGTGAAAACATTTCACAACAAGAACATGAACACACGTAACTGTTTTTAAGGAAAAGGTTGTTTTTAGAGCTTCTTAATTACTAAATTATACAATCAATATGTCTGCTCACAGCTCAGTTTCTAAAATCATTTCAATGATTATTCTTCAAATGAAAACTTGTATTCACCAACACAATGTCAGCTATGGATTTATAATTTTATCTCAATAAATGTACTTATTTGGCGTCAGCCGAGTACCGTTAAGTATCTTAATTTCAAATAACAGTCACCCGCGTATGTAAGATTTTATCTCAGTTTATTGTGAATGAAACTCTGCACTAAAATGTTGCACTTCTTTTACAAGGTTTATTAGAAGTCGTATTTTATAAAATAATTTGCACTTCGTTCAAATTAAGATGATTTCATGGATCAAGAAGTATCTGATATGCAAAATGTTCCTGGAATAATTTTAATAATGTTATTTTACGTAAGTGGCGTGAATCTTTGTGTACGTTTCTTAGTAAATCGGAAAGATAAATACAAAAGCAGTATGAAGATTGCTTTTCAGAAGCAAACAAAAGTCAATTATGTACCCAGGACACTTTTTTCAGGTGCTATTGATACTACAAATGACAATACAAACATAGATTTAATCATACCAAGAAAAATAATTAGACATTTATTTTATATTTGCTGGTATTAACTTAGTTTCAACAGTAGAAATCCAGAACAATGGAAATAAATCGGCACTTGTTTTTAATTAAATATTTAATCAAATAAAAGATTCATAATGTGCCTCATTTCTACTAACTTATTGACCGATATTGAGAACGAGAAGATAGAAAAATATTATCTAATATGGCTCGATATTTATATCTGGCCTCGTAAATTATCATATAGACTTACTACATTCACGTATATTATTCACACAGTATTCATTTTCACGATAAAGCTGTCGAATCATCACAAGTATGATCTTTATCACAGCAAAACAGGACCACACGTGCCTGAAACATCACATGGCAAACATACGATGCGATGTTCTCCAAGAAATTACCAAAATGGACACCTAAAAATACAAAAATACATATTACGAAAGTACTTTTTATTTATTAATTAATTAATTACCTTGAATGCATTAACATGCACATAATGCAGTCACATTATTATGACGAATTCACAAGTCAGACGTCACATACGCCTTACGAATCATACGCTGCAAATATATAATGGTTGTTGTTTTTGCATCCGTGAACATGAACAGTCACTGTCACGTGCAAAGCATGCGACCTTATGAAACCAAAATAAAGGTATAACCTGGGAAGCCAGAATTTCCGAAATAACTGACTTTGTGAATTCCCATGTGTAAAGTTTGCAGACTCACGCGTCACACTTGATCAACTGGGCGTTGAGACCAACCGTGGGGACACCAGAAAGGTTTCCCAACAAGATACAGCAGCGAAACTTGCTGCGCATTGAGTACCAGAGCAGATACATACCAAATCCTAAAGCAGATTCTGTCTTCTCTGCTCCAGCGACTATTGCGCATTACGCGTGAAATCTTAGAGAACAGGCACCCACATACACGACGGTTAGAAGACGATGTTATGGTCTGGGAAATGTTTACATGGCATGGCTTGGGTGGTGGAACTCCTGAACGCAAATTGTTACATATCGATCATCACTTCAGGTATGCACGTATACGTTAACCCGTACCCGTTTTCTGAGGGCAATGATATCTACCATAGTTTCTCATATATTTTCACCTGTACTATGAGAAAATACATTCTCGACTGAAAAGCTGCGAACTGACAGAAAAATGTGTGCGAATTATGTTTTAATTCTGTACAATATATTCTTTAGTGATTCAGAAAATAAAAATTCGAATAATAATTATGGAATTTTCTTCCAGTCTAAATTTTTGCCTTTCATTTCATATTTTGTTATTCTTTCCTCTTTATTTCTATTTCTTTCTATATATAACTAATTCTTCACTGGTGTATGTGCCAGTAGACGACACCAGTTCGAGCTCGAAATCGATTGGGAATAAATAAATAAATGAAGAGTGAAAACGTCAAAAGTTCCAAGTGCCATTTTTTGAATATATATATATATATAAATGCACGTTTGTCCACAAGCATGTTCAATATTCCCACCCGCATGTCCCCATCCTTGTTCCAAGTTCCAAATCAATGAGGAAGAGGTGAAAACAACCACGTTATGTTGGAACTGATGTTAATCTATTAAGTTTTCTGCTTCTGTAAAATTTCACATTTGGCATATACCATAATATCACTCTTCAATTTTTCTAATCAAATGCTGGAGACCGTTTAAATCTAGTATGTAAAATATGGTAAAAAATAAAGGTATCCTCTGTACGATGCGCACGCGCCGGGAGCTGTGAAAGGTAGCGTTCATACATTTTATTATTGAAGTACAGTCTCCCATAAGTTTCATCCTTCTCTTACTGCATTCGACATACATTGAGTTTACGGTTCTAAAAGCATTAAGAATTTGGACCGGTACTATACAGGGTGTTTCAAAAGCGATGGTCATAAATTGGGGAGTGTATTCCTCAGGCAGAAACAAGAAAAAAGTTTATTTAAAGAAATTAAAATACTTCAAACTTCCGGAGCCAGAGGCGCGCATCGTCACAAATAATCTCTTCTCGACAGAATGTGTTAGCTTAGCATATCAGAATCGAAGATGTACTTGAGAAGAGTTTGTGATTGAAGATTGCAGCTTGCGAGGGAACATTCCCAACTGATAAGTCGATATTAACATGAAACATTTTTATTGTCTTTATTCGATCGTACATACACCGGAAATAGCATTAAAAGACCCACGATCTGACATATTTTTATGTAATATTTTTTTGAAATTAGTCATATTTGCATTTAGCAAAAAGACGCAGTACAGCCTTGTAGTTCACAAACCGTCAAGGAAATGAAGTATCGTAGTACACAAATGTGGATTGGTGAGATAGTGCTACATTTCGGTGTATATCATCAACGTAGCCGCCATATTGGATGGAGGTATTTTTTTTTAATGGCAAGTGGGTTGTGTGAACTATCAAACAATACGAGAATGTTCCCAGAAAGTCATTACAGGTGTCAGATTTGACCTACGTCTTACGGTATTGGAGTTATCTTCACTGAAAGCTTTCCGCTGTACACTCCTGTTATATTAAAGAATTTAACAAACGTTTGCAAATTCAGGAATGTTTACTATTTCAAATTTCGCACCGCAATAATTATAATTTTGTAGCTATTTTCCACCATTCCGCATTTGTGTATTACCATACTTTATTTCCCTGTCGGTTTGTGGGAAACAAAGTTGTACTGCGGGGTCCATTCATATATTAAGCGGCAAACTTTCAGTGAAGATAACTCTAATATCGTAACAGGCAGCTCAAATCTGACAGCTGTAATGACTTTCTGGGAACATTCTCGCATTGTTTTATATGTCACACGACCCACTTGCCATTTAAGAAATTTACCTCCATCCAATATGACGGATTTCAAGCTGGCGGCCACGTCGGTGATATTCACCAAAATGTAGCACTATCCCACCAATCCACATTTGTGTACTACGATACTTCATTTCCTTGACGGTTTGTGAACTACAAGGCTGTACTTCGACTTTTCACTCAATGCAAATATGACTAATTTCAAAAATCGTGGGTCTTTTAAGTTTTAATGTTATTTCCGGTATATGGACGTTCGAATAAAGACAATAAAAAATATTTCATATTAATATCGACTGATCAGTTGGGAATGTTCCCTCCTTAGAGGCGATTTCTATGCTTGCGTAATGTGCAATGTTACTGTATACCGAACATAAGTCGACCCTGAATACAAATCGACCTTTGCTTTCAAAACCTATTTCAGAAAAAAAGTTTATTTACGTGAATATAAGTCTAGAACTTGTTACTAATTTTAGGGACAAATTTTACTGAAGAAAATACAGTGTTTACAGTTTTAATTAAACCTTGGCAGTGGTTTTCAACCGCCGGTCCGCGAAACTACTGTACCGGTCCTCGGCAAATTAATACATTTAGTTATTTAACACTTATTTTGTGTATTTCGAAAGTTCAAAATTGAGATTAAAGATTACATTTCCTTTCCAAAACAACTAGAATTTGATGATGTGCTGGCATTTTTTAAACGTGAAATAAACCTATAACTTACTGGCATCTTCCCGGTCCTTTAAAGTTTTTCCCTATAGATTGCAGGGTTATATGAAAAAGTTAAAAGCGGTTACAAATTTTATCAATCCTTACTCTACCGGTACTTGAACCATGCATTGTATGCCGGTATTCATCAGTAGCTAGCCTTTATTATTTTACAGTTAACTTCTCTTCTATCCAAAATATTATATACAATTTTCCTGGCACTTCCTTTTGGAATTCTTTCACATCTTCCTGTACAGAAGCAAAAAGTTTACTGACAACTTCAATGAATGATGGTGGAGCACTTCGTCGTAATTTTAAAGGAGCAACTTTGCGGTTGAATTTGAACTTATTTGTAGCAGTTTTACGGTATACCGGTACTGACTGGTGTACGGCGATACAGTATAGCATTGTTACGATTGTTGTCACTGATCTTTTAGATTACAACGAGGAAACCTTTTCATCTTTTCGCCACCTTTAATTCATATAGAAAAAACTTTAAACACTCCCTTGATCATAAAATTCGCTGTAATTATTGTATTGGGCAGTACTTCGATTGTGATTTGTTAAGGTGATACGTATTACTTCATTATTTGTTACTATTTGTGACGATGGCGCATTAACTTTGAACGCTTTCAGCCCAGAAACTACTATTTTTTTATAACTTTTTTCTCGTTTCAGTTTGAGAAATTCAATCCTCAATTTATGATGATCATTTTTGAAACACACCATATAATACATTTTGAAGTTGAAGGTAAATCGACAACTAATACTTTCAATGCATGGCTGTAAGTTCAGAAGGTCCATATTGTGTAACTCTAGTACCTACAAACCTTATTCTATCATCAGTTTTAACAGACTATTATTAATGAGGAAAATAGAAATTAAAAACATTGTATGCGCTTTTCCTAAATTTCAGAAAGACAATTTTCTGTTTTCTGACCACGTAGGCTTTTGACTTTTCTTCATTTTGTAAATGATTCTTTTTCTATTTGGAAAGGTACGCATTAACGTTCTAAAGTTTTGAATAACTCTACGTTCACGAAATAAATATAAAAGCGAATCCAATGTGGATTTTGCTATTAAATTAATCAGACACCTTACAAAGAATACTTACCATCCAATGTAGCATTGGCAAAGATTCTCATTTGAAGTAGCCTGCTGAATTAACAAATTCACTTGCTTTTGTACAGTTAAGACTTCTTCGTGTGAAAAATCTCGTCCAGTAAGTTTCTCCCTCACTCGAGTTATGATTGCAAGAGCTTTCTTGTTCAAGGCTTCTGGTTGCCCATTGTCACCTACAATATGAAACATTATGATACAGTAATTTGGTTATATACGCTTATTTCTTTTGATCTCAACAATAATTTTCTTATTTGAAACAGATTTGACTTCTTGATAACGTATTTCATATAAAGACCTAAATAACATGCTGAATCTTCTACTCAATCACATATGCAGATGATTGGACGACACATCTGTGTAACGACACATTGCCGTTCCGGCATGGAAGGGTCGTAGTGATTGACGCGCAAATTCGGTAAAGACGTAGTGCATCTGATAGAACGTGATACGTAGATATAAAATTTAAGGTTAATGGACTATGAGGAGGGGAGCTAGGAGTACCGGAACTTGAATTTCACAAATATGACATACTGAGCGGTATTCAAGTTAAAATATCTTTAAAATGGTTAAAACATTTTAATGAAACTTTACAACATAATACTGATTAGAAGAAGTAACTAAAACCATGAACGACACTGCCATCCGTGAAGCAGTGTTGCTAACTCGCAAGATTTTCTAAAAATAACACTGTATTGTATTTATTTAATCATTTAATTTATTAAATTTGTAAATAATAAGTCATATTTAATAAATAAATTATATAATGCAAAAATCGAATACGACATTATGTTCATGCTGTATTTTAATACATGAAAATACTCCCCGATACATTGTTAATTTTTAAAATATGCTAACAAAACCAGAAATAAACCGAAACCAAGGTTGCAGCACCTTAATAAAAAATTAAGCATCTCATTTAAAAAAGTCAGGACGTCATAATACAACAACAACCGCTCATATAAAAAAAAACTAATCATCCCTCTCTTAACTAAATCTACGCCGAAACGCTATTATTCAAAACAAACTTGTTGCCAAGAAAAGGTGAAGGAGGTCATACTATTGTAAGTCTGTTACAATTCTCAATTTCCTGTAATCAAATCTTTACTTAAAACTTTAGTAATCAAATAGCAATTTATCCTAATTAAAAAAAGGTCTCCCGTTTAAATTTAAAACATACTGTAATTCCAATTTAAAATAATTTACTATCAGCGTGACAGGCTTAAATTTGTGTGTGTTATAATTAAAAAAATATTAAATACTCAAACTATTGTTAAACTGTAAAATCACTAAATCTGTACCACCGAGACATAATTTAATTAATGTTCTAATTTGGTATTCAAATCAATCTGTTAAACCAATAGTCAATAAAATAATCATAATTCATTTGTTAAAAAAAGCAGTTTTAATTTGCAATTTCGTAGCTGCCCTTTAGTACCCCCTAGTTCACCTTCTTTTACGGAAAACGTTACAACTGTATGCCATACATGTATTAAAAGTACTAGTAGGAAGAAATAAAATAGTGAAGCTTGGCGGCACAATACTGTAAACTTTAGGAGAAATATACTGGAAATTCTCAACCTATGAAAGATGTGTCGACACAGCTCTAGAAATTAATGCACGTATTAATAAATGCAATTCAAATTGTGAATGAATAATGTAACACCAACAGTAGACAAACAGTTGTCTGGGCAGTTTTGCACAGCACTCACCCTTTGTAGTTTAAATACAGTCGACTTGAAGGTCGGTTACTAAAGGGTGGTCAACACAAAATTTCTGTCAGCACATCGGATGACTGGCTACCGTTATTCCTAAAACATTCTTCTGCAAGTCCACTAGATTTTTAAATATATTGGCCGCAAACTGGGAATGTACAAACGACTGAATAGGAGAAAATGGCCTCGATGCTACACTTTAATTGGATGCTAATATCAATGTATCTGTGATGAACTTTATCATGTTTGTAAATGTACGAAGACAGAAAACATCAGTTTGTTGTTAGCTGGGATCAGCTTCTTATGGAACTCAACATCTTCATAGGAACTGTCTCGTAAAAGATCATCCTTGTTTGCTGCCCAGGAGTCAATCAGAAGGAGAACCCATTCTCTATCCTGTAAATCTGGCTACAATACCTGCTCCAGGAATACTTTCAAATCTCTCTATGTCATTTGCTTCCATATGATTTAAAATTAAGTAATTGCGTATGCTAGCTCGGAACTGTCTACTGGGCTCCGAGATAAGAATACACATGTGTTGAAGTAGCATGCCTCCAGCACAATAACTGGCATTATCATATATGAATGAGTAGTTGCTAGAACTGAACCCATGGCACCGAAGATCGTCTTGCTTCCTTTAACGGCATGAGTTCTAACAGAACGTAACTCATTATCGAATCTGGATTGATCTACATTCATTATCTGCTCTGGAGAAAAATTATGCTCTTTAATGAAATACTTTATGTCATTAAATTCTGGTGCTTTTTTAAACATTAGCATTATCTCTGGCATTCGGTTGTCCACTATGGAACATTACGTCTTTTACTGGGATGTATCCAGTGACGTTCTTCTTGTCTATTTGATTTCCGCGCAGCTCTTTGCATATCGCTTGTTCTCTTTGTTGCATCTTCAGAACGATTTTGATGTGGTTTCTAGATGTCCGAGCTGTGACTAATCTAGAGTCTGTGGATTACGATTTCTGTAGTCGATATTAAAATTATCACTGCAATGTGTGGAGCGCTGTACCGCCCAATCTATATGGTGAGAGAGATCATGCGATGCCAACCTGATAACAGGAGCACTACTGTGTCCATTCGGATATGTTAATCTGGTTGGTGTCCCGTTGTATCAGTTTTTCACATCCTAGAGATGACAATAGGCATTGAAGCCTCTTGCAACGATCCAGGGTGTACATATTATTAAAGAAGGTTTCCCATACTTGAGTTGATATTATTGTATTCGGTAGTACGTATATGCTGATGAAGGCTGATCCATTGATTAATATTCCTTGTAGTTAGACAGATGGGTGTATAACCTGTGTATACTGTATCGATCGGTGCATACCCCTGAATGTTCCACCGTACCCATCCGTCTTCTGTCGTGTATCCAATTGTAGGTTGGTGGTTAATTGCTCTGATTTGAGCCATGTTTCTTGAGGGGAAATACAAGGTACTGTTAAATAATCCACAATCTTTCGTACTGCTTTTAAGTTTGCAACTGTATAAATTCCATTGAAGTTGATGTTGGCCGTTTGAGTAGCCATTACATCAAAATAGTATGCGAGTTTGTGACAAAAGGATTATAGTTATGTACTGTCCTTTAGTTATTCTCTTTTGTCTTTTAGTAGTTTAAGTATTACTTGCAGGTCTGGTGTATACTGTGCATTACTCGTCTCTGGTATTTGTTTCGTGAGAAGTTTCTAGTGTTTGGTCGGCTCGACGTCCATGTTAGGTAAGTCTCGGTAGCTTCTGACTCTCAGTGGTGCACATCTCTGTGCTTTATGGCGATCGAAGGACTTACGTTACAATAATTCACTCAACAGTAAGGAGAGAGCTGAAAGAAAAACGATGTGAATTTTGGTAGTTGTTGCCGAGGCTTATTGGCGTAGCTTGTTGTGATGTAGTAAAGTGGTTCTCCCTGCTATCTGTAAGATGAGCTGTTCATTTGCGTTTGATTTCGTTAGCAGTAGGTTTAGTGGTTTCATTGTCGTGCCATTTGTAGGATCCTGGAGAAGGTTTTCTGCTGATTAGGTCTTAACTATTGTGGTTCGGTGTAGTTTGAACAGATGAGAAAACGATGTTGCTACTTGTACCATTTGTATTTGTGACTCGTTTCTTCGTTCGTTGTATGATATGCTTTCGAGTGCCATATGCTGGTTTATATTGAACTTCCGTCTTCGCTACGGGCGGCAGTTTCAATCAGTTGCTGCATGCGGTTGAGAGTAGCTGACACATTTCATGTAATTCGCACACCTGGATCCAAAGTGTCCTTCCTGCCACAGTTGAGGCAAAGTTGTTTGGTTTGTGGGGTGTATATCTACTGTAGATGGTAATAATGGAGTTTGCAGGATTGGGGTAGGATATTGCCAGTTTTGCCCTCTGTGTTGGATTTTTGGTTTCCCTGACTTGCAGGGGAAAGATCACGATATGGAATTAGTGGCTGTGATTCGCCTGTTTGTATTTCTCGTATTTTTTGTTAGTCTAATGATCCTGTATATTCTACGGACGTGAAGAATTACTCTCCCTGACAGAATTTAAAGAGTAATATCACAAGCGAACCCAAACCATGACCCAACACAAAAAAATTAAATGCCCTCAGCTAGTTCTCAATCTTTCTTTCCACGCAATTACACCTACCGAATATAAAGTCATTTCTTACGGCCCCTCCTTTCTCTTTCCTGCCAAATCGAACATGCGGCCTTTCCTCTTCAACATACTGATTTTCTCACTGTTGCTCGGTTAAGGATAGAACTTTGGATCAAACGTTAAATCTTGAATCCAGCAGATCAGAAACAATGCAAACTACTTACTGATCAATTTTATTGTCTTGGTGGAAACAATTTAAATTACTGAAAATCAGATATAATGTTGACATGGTAAGAAAACGAACTTTGATTCGATAGTACTTACTTTATGATAAATTTATATCAGATGGTAATTCTGCCAAGATGTTAAATAATACACACGTTCTGATGGAGCACAGATTTAGCATACTTTAATGAATACGATTTATAACTACTTAATTAATTAAGATTTTAACACTTAAATACAGAAAGTGTATTGATATAATATTCGTAAATTGTGCTACTTATATGTTGTAGTATGAATTTTCTATTACATTCTACCTTGGTTGGATATTTCAATCCTATGAACTTGTTAACTTAACAGCTCGCAACCTCAAATGACACCACCACTGGTTCACTCATCCCAGCACCTTTAAGATCACCTCCTTTCACACAGAAGCATAGTCCAGCTTTCATAAATTCTTTCCACCCTATAATAAAGAGCCTCCTCCAAAACTTGACTGTCGAGCTTTGCATTTCATTCCTCCCAAGACTACCAAAACCCTTAGTTCATTACCACGCTCCATTCACACCAAAACCTCACTACTGCTAAAGCAGCAATCTCGGCTCTTTGTTCGGATCCCACGATTATTATCCACCCAGCTAACAAGAGATTCATCAATTACTCTGACTACCGATCCGAATTCCTTAAGCAACTTTCAGATCCTAGTCTCTACTGCCCTTTCGACAACGACCTGCCCCATCCTTCCTCAAGAAATCATACAATCTTAACTCTTCGTTCCAACGCTCCCAGGACTCCTAAATTCTATATTCTCCCCGAAATCCATAAATCTGGCAAACCCTGAAAGGGCCAGTGTTTCCAGTATTGCCTCTTCTACGGAAAGAACTTCTGCCTTCTTTGACTACTCTTCAACTGTTCGTCCTGGCTCTCCCACTCTATATCATGACACTAATCATTTCCTCTCCACAATATATTCTATCTGTGATCCACTTCGCCCAGGTACCATGTTGGTTTCAGTTGATGTGACATTCCTGCATATCAATATCTCCCATGCCTACGGTCTCGCTGCCCTTGAACATTTTCTCTATACACCCCAATCCTCAAAAACAACATTTCTGCTCCGGTAGCTCAGTCTGTCCCTTCTAATAATAGTTTCTCCTTTAAAAACCAGAATTATCTGCAAATAAAAGACAAGGCATGGCGATGGACACCCGTATGACTCCTTCCTACACCACCAATATTTCCAAGGAACATCTGGAGAAACAATATCTGGAGCTTCGTTATATAGGTAAGGTAACATACTTTAACCTGGACCCACTGGAAACATTCCTGCAAGACCTCAACTGTACCTTTCCCATCAAATTCACCTTGTCCTTCTTCAAGAAATGCACAACATTCCTATGTGCATGTTTACCCTAGGTCAAGAACAATTGACCTAAGAATGGTGTTCACATCAAATCTAACAACATAATGCAATATCTCCATTTCAATAGCAAGAGAGGAGGTAAAACCCTCAATTTCCCTAATATGCGTTTTAAATCCTACTTTTTTCTCGTAAGACAATTTCAACGTCAGAACTAATAGGCACTTTCCATGAGTCACCGATGGCCATGTACCTAGGTATATAGCAGTAACGTAGGTACTCGCATTAAAAGAATCTTTATAGGCTCTACGAGTTCGTAATTCTGATGAACGATATAGTTTGTTGTATATCATACTTCTGCTAAGTGAATATAGTGATATTTTTATGTTAGTTGTGTGCAAGCACAACACTATTTTATACAGATGCAAGAACATGTACAATGTTGCATAAGCAGTTAATATTACTGCCATGCTTTTACATAAATGTTGTTCCAGCATCCGTGCGTTTCTGTTATTATATCTGTAGTATAATCAGGACGGCAAGTAGTTGTCATAGTTGCATTGCTAGGCAATCTTCCTGTCTTAGATGCTCTGTTTTTAAAATTACTGCAACATAAATACCTTATATTTGTGCTCAATTCTGTGCTGGTCTGAGCCATAGGTGCCTAATGGCCGTAAATAAATTCAATTGTGTGCTGAAATTATTTTGTACAAAATGCCATAAGCTTCTATTAAAGCAAGATTACAATACTGTCAATAGATGAAGATTAATATTCAAACATAAAATAACAAATTGCTGGTTTCAGAGACTACAGTTTTGTTATATCTTCCGTTTAAATCTTATCTGCAAAACTAACTTTTTGAATATATACGGAACTGCCTTATAAACGAACGAACTGTCTTTTAATGAGCAAACAGCATTCTGAAATTATATAAAGTCCGTTTTTATCAACGAGTGGGAGAAACTAATTACCGGAAAATATTTATTTAAATCTTCTAATTTTAAAACTAATCACGTAGGCCCCTAGTAGTCTCCTAGAAAGGTTTCTAATAGTTCCTTATCACTTCGAATTTAACAGCGAGGCTTTTGCAGATTCCTATATTAAGATATTTGTAAGATAAGAAAGGACTTTATAGCAAACGAATCCATAAATTGAAACACAACATATAAGTATGAATAAAATCCTTCAGATTTTTGATAAGAGAAATAATAGCTTGTAAGAGTCTTTAACAAAGTAAATAACAAATAATAAACTTCCTGGTTGCAGAAATGAGAATAATTACTGTGTCTCACTCACCGATTTCTTCAGGTCCGGTATATCCTAAAACTCACCCGAAATCTGAATTATCATTTTATGGATCTATTTAATGAATAATAAAAAAATTAAAACTATTCCAGCAAAAACAGAAATCCCAGAGTTCATCTTGATTTTCTTTCAGATGTCACCTTCCTATTTGTTCTGCTTAAATGTTGTAAATATACTTTGAAGACTTCTCTATAACAATACGATGCACACGAACAACCTCTCTTTTCTAGAAACAAAGATGTTATCTTCCGAAAATGAGGCAAGAAGTAGCACGCATTGGTGTTGACAAGACCACATGTGACAACTCCGAATCAATTACAAAATATCATTGTTAAATTCTTTTTCAACATACTGCAATATAACATTTCCAATATATGCAGATAGAATTAATTTATTTTATTCCTGTTTACGTGAATTTTGATGAGTGTTATTTGAGTTATATATATATAGTCTTCTATTTACATAATTGAAACAATTTTTCTCGTTTCAAGCGTTTGAATCAACATTAAAAAAAAAACTTCTTGATAATAATTTAATGCCCCACCCCCTCTAAACCTGGTGGAGCTGTTGAATTCAGCAGAATATTAACACAAGAAAGGGTATTGCGGGAAAGATATCTGCAGCCATGTGTACGAAGTTTCGCTCATAACTAAGTACAACTAAATAATGCTAGCCTTTTCTACCATTTCACAATTTTATACTTTTTGAAATTATGAAGATGAGTATCTGCTACTCCTTTATTTATTTGGAACTACTTTTGGTAATTTCCAATATTGTTGAACCTTTTTAGCTAGGGAAGTAATACCTTTAAATCTGAACTCATACAAGGGTTATTCCATGTGTCGGTTGTGGCATTAGGGTGAATTTATACCCATTACTTACCTTTTCTTTTCAGTACACTTACAATGCTCAGGCAAGTAATTATGCAGCAATCCCTGTAACTTTACCACGGAGAAATTTGTTGATTTTTTTTCTTTATGAGATGGGTGTGATATTTTCGTGGAATCATCCAAGACACTAATATCTAATCACTTGTAAACACATGTAAGTAAAACATTATATTTACCGCCGTTTTCAATGCTGTTTGGTACACCTTTTTTAGGAACATTTCCACTCAAATTTGCGCTCTCTAGCATATCTCCCGGTTCTTGTGATGAGGAAATAGAATCCGTCTGTGTTTTAGATCGTTTAGTTTTAGGAACAGTGTTGTCCATTAACCTCCAGTTTAGCAATGGATCATACACAAATGCTTCCAAAACGGCCATTAAACTGTCTTTGTTTCGATGTAAAACAGACATCACAGATTCACATGTTCTTCGGTATGTGCCTTCAATGCCAGTCACCTGTAACATGTAACACAAATCACGGGGTTAATACTCCAAGTACATAACATTACTAACAATTTTCATTACTTATAAACTGTACCTGTTAACCAGATCTAAATTTTACGTTCTCTTCGCTGATAGCAAGTTAATAATAATTTATCAAAATAATAAAAAGTGCGTTCCATAACTCCTGTTCCCTTTTCGTTTCCAATTTTAGGGTAGAAAGAATTCACGTTTCTTGCTAAAATTTAGTAAGCACATGAGTGATATATTATGTAAAAATTAAATAAGAAATATTCGAGAAACGTTTCGCCATTTTTCGTAGCGAAAACGGCGAAAGCGATATTTTTCTTATGGAAAATCAGTGTTAAAATGCTCACAGACAGATGAAACAAATATTGCTGGAAGCAATTTAGTACTAGATTTCCCGTAGTCCAGGACCTAGATAGGCCCACACACCCTGACACACTATAGGGGGCCACCCCTCAACCCATTTACCATTTCCTCCGAGACGCATACAGAATCTACTACTGAAACGTCGAAAACGGTTGAGGGGTGTTCCTTTGTGTCAGGACGTGCTCGCGATTGGTGAATTCTGCCTACCCAGGCCCTGGAGTACGGGAAATCTAGTACTACATTGCTTCCAGGAATATTTGGTTCATCTTCACAGTTTCATTTGTCTGCGAGCATTTTAACATTGATTTGCCATAAGAAAAATATCACTCTCGCAGTTTTCGATACAAAAAACGACGAAATGTTTATCGAATATTTATGTACTTAGCCTTATTCAATTTTTACATATCTCCCTCATGTGCTTAGTAAATTTCAACACAAAACATGGATTCTTTCTACCCTAAAATTGAAAGGAGACAGGAGTTATGGAACGCACTGTATGACACGTATATATATCTGGGATTTTAAACAACATTTGTGACAAATTGATCAAAACAAAATTTAAACAGACAGGACATCAAATAAGACATCAGGGTTTCAAGGCCTTTGCCACGAATATGTTCGTTTAAGGTTCAGAGACGTTTCATTTATAAAGAATCCTATCCATTCTTTCTAGTGGAAACCTCTTTGTTGGAGTTTTGTGCTGAGTATTACTGATAGATATCTGACCATATATATTGCTTACCGTTTACATATTCTTGTAACCAAACACGCAGAACATGTAGTTTTGATCACATAATAAATATATCTCTAAAATGATTAAGCAAATATGTTTACAAGACTGCTTATGAGGAAAAGTTTCTACGCAGGTTTAAAGAAAATCATGAAAACTTATCCTATTATGAATCATATTATTATTATTCAAAATTGACTTGAACCAGCTCAACTGTATTGGTCACGAAAATGACAGCACTCGATACTTTTTATCGAGAAATATTCTGAAATTGGTGACACGTATATATTAAATGTTAACCAACCTTTACACAAAACATTTGACAGTTGCAAAAAAAAAAGTCCTTTGACTAATTTTCTATCGTCTTTTCGATCATTATATTTAGTTGAGAGCGAATGAAAAATTTTTGCCACGATTACTTGTGTCCTTACTACACAGGCCTTAGGGCTTTTCCTCTTTTTTCACTAACGTAAACAATCCGAAATTTCTTTCAAAATAAATAAAGTTAAATTACTGGGAGAAGACATACCGTGCATAATTATAAACTAAGAAAGTAAAGGTACTAAGAGAACGAATGACAAACGCCTCAAATGTCTCCTATTAGATCGAATATAAGCCTTTACTTTGTCAATCAATGATCAATGACTTCATCATCTCCATAGAAAATGCTATACTTTGAGCTTTCTGTGTTAGGAGTTTTTTTTTTTTTTTAAATGCAACAACTAGTAGTCTCAATCACGACTAGAATGTCAATCAACTGCGGCACGATGTTAGATATATCATGGAATATGAAGCGTCTGTTAAAGTATCACTAACATATTTTACGGCATCTCTGAGATATGTAGACCAAGAGCCCCCCCATCCTCCTCTACAAAAATTAAGCCCGGTGATCCCACAGGTTAGCTGACTCTACCAAACAAACCATGACGAAAGCACGATCATGCTTTATTTAAATCTTCTTGGATTCTTGATATATTAGAACACACCCAAGATCATTCTAACTGTTGTAGGTTTCGTCTATGTGAAATCTTTTATCGGAAAATGTAGCACTCCTCTGATTGCTGAATGCATATATATTCAGCAGTTGCTTTTATTTTATGATTCTCTCTCGTTTCAGCTGTCCTATTCATCGCCTGGGCAAAATAATTATTCAATCTACTAATATATCTAAGAATCTATAGATTCTTCTCACGGGGTTTCCGCAAATTCAAACCTTAATAGCTTTGATCACTAACGACGTTTGAACAAAGCATAGTAGTTCAAGCGTGCTGAGAATCTCCAAGTTTCTACGATATACCTGATCTCTTTTATCTCTCTACGATGTATTTATTTAGGAAAAAACTAAGTAAGTAAAAACGAAATAATTTTACTGTATGATCTCTCCGTGACATAACGATTAGCACAAGAGACATTAATTACTACAACTTATCTTTTACAAAAACTTGTAAAAGATACCACAACTTGTCGGTATTACTAGGTAACGGAAAAAATTGCCTGGACTTCCACCAGATCTTATCTATGCTCCACGGTTATAGCAGTTATGCTTATTAAATTAATATGTATACCTCCAGCACATTTATTTACTAGTATTTGACTTGTCATTGTTTACTAATTTTCGTTTTCACATTAAAAAATTCAACACCCATATTTTAAAACATATGCACATGCAAGATGAAGACTACCTCATTTGCAAATCGTAATATTTAAGACTCAGAGTGGTTTGATTCTAAAATTACGTTTCTGAACGTCTGTCTAATCAACTCTGGCCTTCACTTTGGATAAGTAACTTACAAATATAAGTATCTCGATGCATAATGAATAACTGACCTCCATCGCATTGATCAGCATCCTAGTTAACCTGAATGGAATCTTTTCTGGAAACTTCTCTCGCGTCATAGCAACTTCAAAGCAGTCACCAAAATCAATATGCAAAATCTTGCCACTTAGACGATCCAACATCAGATTAGATGGGTGTCTACAAAAAATAAATGCATCTATTTGATTACTACATTAAGAAAAGGCAAACATTTTATAAAGTGACAGAATATTCACTAAGTATTTAAGGAAGACGAAAGGTAACGTCTTTTCTAGTACTGAGAATATGAAATAAATTCATCCCCCTCCCCCACCAAGAACGGACACACATAAACACAAAGTATATCGCAGGGCGACACAAGTACTGTGGAACACCCCTTATTTCCTTTTAAAGCTAGACTATCCTTAGCAGTTTTTACTCCGTGTGGAAAACATGCTTGTAGGAACAATGCTGCTATTCAGCATTGTAGTAATGATTTCACGAGAATTCAACGCAGAAATGCCAGGACTACTTCCATTTATTGCGTTGTATTGAAGAGCACTTTGTAGCACTCGTGTCTAGCACTTTGGAGCCGTAACTTATATACAAGCGTATAACAACTCAATTTTAACGGTTTCTGAAAGATCTGAAATGACGCTATCGTCCAAATTATAATAAGTACCTGTCGACATGTGCATGGTTGCCACATTTCTTAAGTTTTCCCCTGACAAGTAATTGTAATTTTCACTGACCACAGATATACTAAACGAAGAAATCTTCCGTTAGCAAAATGATTGTTTTCCTCTTCATTTTTCCAATATAAAAGCAATTTTTAATGCAATATAATAATTATATATTGTTTTAATTCTGACCGGCCCGCTGGTTTAGTGGTTACCGGCGCTGACTGCTGACCGTGGGGTCCCGGGTTTGATTCTCGGCCCCGCCAAGAGATTTTTTCCAATGCGAGAGGGTTTGGAACGGTGTCCACCCAGCATCGTGATGCAATTGGGGAGCTGCTGTGAATAAAAGACAGTAGCGCTCACAGTTCAGAGCATCGACTCTCCTCTCCCAACACGTCTGTTCAGCGTGGGAGCAGTATACCAACTCCTTCCGGTGGGAGAGGCCTTATCCAGTAGTGGATTGAATATGGCTGTGCATTATATTAAAACACAGCAGAAGAAATATGCTACCATCTTCTATGCTATAGACATTCACAAGCTCAACACTTTCACTGACTACAACTTCTTTTTAATATTTTCCCCTGACCTAGTTTAATTTCCATGACTTTCAAGATTTGTGGCAACAATGCTGTGGCTGAACGTGCTCGTAATCATGTGATATTGGTTGGAAATCTTTCTCATAAGCGGGAAAGTTCCGATGGAGCGGAGGAACTAAGCGTATACTGCGGGAAGGAAGATACTCGGTTGCTTACATTCTTAGAGTGAGGACACTTATTAACAGCAACAAATACTTTAGTTTTTTGATGTTATACTTATAAGTTCTACAACACATTGACATACACGAGCAAGACTTTATAGTGATATAGTTCACACCTAGTCTACAAACTATTTTTAAGTTGTGCTGTGAAAATAACAACTTTGAAGTACTTAGTTTACCTTTATTTCAAACTTCGAGTTTGGTGAGGAACAAGGAAGAGTTTCCATATGGACACATCACGTTGTCTGCAGGGACGGAGACAGCTGTTAAATTTCGTCATCGATTTGTAAAAGAATGTGAAATATTACATAATGTACAACCGATTTGTGTTTGTAATTCGGCAGGTCCGAACTTCGTGCGCGAATACCCGGTGAACTCATTGAAGTTGAAGGTAAGATTGGTCCAATACATAAAACACAGCCAATCAAGAATAAAAAGTAATATCTAGGCCTAACAAAATAAGTCAATATTGGGCACATTGTTGTAAACTTAATTTTCTGTAGTTATTTGTTTTGTACCAATTTCTTTTATTTACTTTTGGTTGAACAATAGAGTATTTTGTAATGTCTAACTTATTTCATTATTGACTGCTTCCGAAATATTAGCAGTAAAATAAGACCATTAACAACCCATAAACTCGTCCAGTTCAAATTACGAATTTGGATTTAATTTTTAAGGCCTTTAGACAACTTTGGCTCAGGCTGGCTGGATGATAATGGGATGATTGGTGGAATGAAGAAAGTGAGAGGAAACAGGAGAATCCCGAGAAAACTCACGCACACGGTCTTTGTCCACCACAAAGCCCTCACGGCAAGAGCACGGATTGAACCGACGACCCCAAGCACCAGAGATGAGCGCGCTATCATTGAGCCACCGCGGCCCTTCAAATTATGTATATGTTGCTATGAAATATTAACGATGAAAGAGTAGAGATGCAAGGGCTCGGGTGGGTGGGGTGCGGCTTTTTTGGTTGGGAAATTTTTTGGTCTTTTTTTATTTTGGTTCTTCAAAATTTCGACTTAAATGGGTAAATAATGATTTGTTTCGTCTCTCCTTTCCACCAGAACACATTTAATTACTTGGTTAATTACTTTATTTAATTAAAAATAACTTGAAAAGTTTTCGAAAATCAAAGAAAACAAAATTAACTGCTAGTATATTATTGGTGGCTAAAATAAATTTTAGAAAATTTAATAATTTACACGAAACAGTATCATATCTTATAACAGTGTTATCATTGCACATTTCCCAACTTACGCATCAATATGCTTTCCAAATAATTTTGAATAAATTTATTTTAATTGTGCTTAATGTTGTAAAACTCAAATTATATATCAAGCTATATTGATTATCGATGGATCATGCATTAACTTGATAAATTTATGCTGCGCCACCGACAGTGCATTCTTACCCAATTTCTGAAAATTTTGTCAGAAGCTTACTTCGCTTAGAACTGAAACAACATTACGTACTAAATGAGGGTTTCATTTCTCGCCTTGTACTCAAGGCTCCCGGTACAAAACTAAAAGGCTCGGTACTCGCTTAAAATTGTACATCCAACCTGCGGCCATCATTTATATTCACTGCTATACAATAACATATCACCATCGGTTCACCTTGCCCACGGATCTTCGGGAGATAGAGCTGCACTTTACCACAGGATTTACAGTTTTCCTTTATGCTACCCTAATCGCTCGAATCATTTATTTTATGTATTTTTTTAACTTTGCGTAGGATTCACTTTGAATGATCACAGTAATTCACTCAGAGCAGTAAATAAGGGCTCATTTTCCCCAAAGACTAAGGAATGAAATGGTGTACATATTGTGGGACTAATTTTACATACGACGCATAGTGGTCCAGAAATCAAATCTAGCAGGACAAAATTCCTATCGCTAGACTAAGAAACTTCACACGCATAAGGTGATTAATTTCACGATTGGTAGGAAGTACATGAAGAAATGAAACACAAAGATTGATGGTAAATGATGGAAAACATTATTTTTAATAAAACGGCAAAATATGTACTGTTAGTGTGAATACACGTTACCATACAGAATAACAATTATAAGATAATCATTATCCTGGCTCACTAAAATCACAAGGCAAAATCAGTAGCAGAAGCAACAGCTTTAGAAGCAGACTCATCATGATCATGGTCGTAGTTGCTCTTGTCCTCTTCAGTTTCATCAAAATCCCGCAACTCGAGCTGGATTTCTGGTTACTTTAGTAAATTATTCACTTCTTCCGGGAAGTGAATACCTTTTTATCATCGGCCTTTTGGAAAGATAACTCACAACTGGATTAGTAGTGACCAGAAATGATCAAGCACATTACGTAAACTTGTTTGGGAAAACACTTCCTAGTATGGGTTACGGCACTTCTTGATATTTTTATGCCGCTCCTGTTGTGCATGCATCTTCATATAGCATGCCGATTGGTAATATACCATTCTCAAGTACTTTTCTACCATGTATCAGGATTTTGTGATCCGTAACACGCATATAACGTTTCACGCATATATAACGTTACACATAAAGTTTCACGTGTAATTGATATACACAGCTTTAATGTTACTTTGGCATATTCCCCAAATGCCTGAACCTCGACCGCGCCTTCACAAGAAAAAAACATAAGAATTGTCGAAAAACGATAAATCAATTCTCTGTTGACTCCAGTGATGGATGAGGACAAAGTTGAGTTCTGAAAAACCCGACAGGCCGTATCCATGCCACCTCACACAGTTCCATACGTATTATAGGGGCTGTCGTTTCAGACTGCAACTTACGAGAATTTAACCTGTAAGTGCAAAAGGGGCACGTAAAGGCAAAATCTGCTTCAAGGGCAATAAAGACAATAAGTTAGCCCGTATACAGGTTTGAATGCACGGACAGTCGCGGAACTTTTTGTACTTCTGTGTTTCTGCCAATACTGTTGTGGAATTTCTCGCTTTTCCCATATTCACTTCTGAGCGCACTTAAGTACATACACCAGAATTATTCTTGGCTCACTAGCACACATCTACAAAGTGTATACCCGAAAGTACATATGTGGAAACATTCCTCCTCTTCACACACACCTATATCATCAAGCCTTCGATTTCCTCGCTCGCCACCCAACTGCTTGGCTCTATTTACAGGGCGCGTTTATTAGTAACTTTCAATGGGCTACTACGTTATCCTTTTGATATATACCGGCCTTTTATATGCGGAAAAGTGAACATCAGTGGCTTGACTATGGCGTGGCATAAAATAATTGAGCAGTATCGATGTCCCAAAAATTATTTTTGTTTCGCTAGTTTTAACTTCTGGCCCACTGTGCGACGGGGAAAAGAAAAAAACTTACAATATGCATTTTCAAGAAGGTAATTTTCAGAAAAATTCGCTGCGTCGGAATGGGGTATATTTCATCGAAACCATTTGGGGGGGGGGGGAAACGATCCCTCTCCCATCCTATCCCTATACACTGACACAGTGACGAAATATTTCCTTCAACAGGTATCCCCAGTGAATTTTACATACTTAGTATGATAGAGCAAAAATTTTGGTGCGTAATTTCGTATGGTATTTTGCGTACGTCCGTACTCCCGTTGTAAAGTGAGTGATTCCTCGTTTTATTTTATAGACCACAGAATAAAATGGCACAAGGTAGTTGTGGTAAACTGCTTCGAAGCAGGGATGTTGCCAATATCATGAGTGTAATTATAAGAAAGTTTGTCAGAATCCTAACCTTTCCTGAAAGTTTTATCTTTTTCTATCCCACAGTAGCATAAGGAATTCAACTAGGAAATTAATAATCGTAAAGTAGAATCAGGTTTCATATTCCTAAAACACATCAGCATACAAAAGGCAACAACCTGCATATAAGCATTATTGGTAACAATAATATAATCATAATGATTTACTTGAAGGCTGCATAGAGAACTTCTATCAACAATTCAACACATTAACATGCAAACAACTTAGGTTTCCATGGATTTTTTTCAGCAGTATTGAAATTAAACAACACTCAAACGGAAGCCAAATTTTGCTCTCGCTATAAATATGGCTCAAGCAAAAAAAGTTTACCAATAGGCGTGCACCGAAACCACTCACAATTATTGAGCAAAAGCAATCGGGGTAAGAAACAACTGAACGGATATCGAGAAAAGAGTCCACAAACTCGCTGATTTCCAACAAACTGGAGCCTCCATCCACTAGTAATTACAGGAGAACTCCAGATGAGTACGAATGGAAATTAAGAAAGATTTCAGATATAGAAAGACAAATTGCCTACAAAGAAGTTAGCATTACAGAATTGGAGCTGGTCATTTTGCAAGATGAGGTTGAATTTCAAACTACAGAATTCACAAGATGGCCCCTTCGTCATCTACCAGTTAAATTTACTGGTCCTTGTTGTGAAGACGCAAGAAGGACCCTAAAGGCCAAAAAGAAAATGGAAGAAAATTTGAAGCAACTAAATAGGCGACATAAAGATCTCATCTGACAAGGGAGGGTCACGATATGTTGTTGCTGAAATCCAAATCAAACCTAGTGCATCTGATAGAACATGGGGAGATATGGAGAACACCAAAATTTAAGGTGCGATGGACAAGGGAGAGCGGAGCTAAGGGGGGCGAAATCTCGAAATTCACGGAAGTTAAATAAAAGATATATCTGCGGCGATTCCTGACATCGAAAGAAGTAAAAAAGTTCGTATGAACATGAGTGATATTCCGCTTCGTTTTAGAGATACAGCGTTTCCAACTTGGAGCCCAAAGTCGACGCCTACCAATGGGAAGAAATTAGTAATTCTCAGTAAGTTAGAAACGACGCATTGAATGAAAATTCAGTTTGCGGAAATTTGTTTCTAGCAACATGATGGTCATCAGGAGTGAAAACACGACGTCACCGGTTTGTCAGTGTTGCCAAATAGGTATAACTTTTAATTTTTTTTCAAATGGGACTACGTCGTGTTATTGGATATTTGACATCTTCTAGTGATGATAAAGAATATACATAAAGCACACACCACAATGTTGCAAACTATGGGTGAGACAGAAAGGTTTTTGCGATCTTATACAAACTATAGGTCTGTATTGTCCAACTTAGTTACTCGACCTTTTACAAAAATATTTTTAATACTTATATTCCTTATATAAGAATAGTTCAAAACGGATATTCTTTTATTTCTGTCCCCATCGATTAATTAATGGCCGCTGTTTTTGCAGTCATTTACAAAAAATGTAACATTTCCGTACTGGTTTATCATAGGACATTCAAACAAAAAAAAAAATCTTCCTTTAACATCTTCTCTGCGTGCAAAGCCTAAAACGTAATTGAACTGGTCAAAATAGTATCCAAATATGATTGTCAAAACAGAATACATTCCTGTTTTAAGGGCACTTTTTCGCACGAAAGCGATTGAATGTATACAGAATATTGAGGATATATAGTTCCGTAATTTTTTATAAACTTTGAAAACTCCCAAAATTTGTATTTTATGCGTATTGGAGGTCCAATATATCTGATGGGACAAAACAAAAATATTTTTTCACATGTTATATAATTATATAAGAAGAACATATGGTAAAAAAATCAACTTTGATACTTGAGTCTCGACGGAGTTACAAATTTGCAAATTGGAGATTAATAATGTTCGTGTGTGCTTTAATAATATTTTTACCAAAGCGCGCACAAGCTTTATTAATCCCCAATTTTCAAATCAATATTCTGTTCAAATATCAAAGTTGAAATTTCTAGCATATGTTCTCTTTAAAAAATGGTATAACATGTGATAAAACAGATTCTTGTATTTTACGCCATTAGTTTTTTTTTTTTACCTGCAATGCGCATAAAATACGAATTTTTAGATTTTCAAAGTTCATAAAAAATTAACGAACCACATATCATTTGTTTTTTTTTAATTTATTTTAAGGCCATTAGGCAACTATGGCTCAGGCCGTATGGATGATGATGGGATGAATTAGTGGAATGAAGAAAGTGGGAGGAAACGGGAGCACCCCGAGAAAACTCACGCACACGGTGTTTGTCCACCACAAAGCCCACATGGCATGAGCAGGGATCGATCCGACGATCCCTAGCACCAGAGGTGAGCACTCTACCAACTGAGCCACCGTGGCCCGAACCACATATCAGATTTTGTATACACTCAATATATTTTAATGCGTGATAGTACACAAAAGATCAACGTTGACATTCAATCACTTGCGTGCGAAAAGTACCCTTAAAACAGGAATTTATTATGTTTTGACAATCATATTTGGATACCATTCTGACCTGTTCAATTACGTACGTTTTAGGCTTTTCGCGCAGAGAAGACTTTAAAGGAAGAAATGTTTTTTTTTTGTTTTTTTTTTGTTTGAATGTCCTATGATAAACCAGTACAGAGATATTACATTTTTTTGGACACGATAGCAAAAAACGGTGGCCATTAATTAATCGATGAGGATAGAAATAGAAAAATACCCGTTTTGAACTATTCTGATATAAGGAATATAAGTATTAAAAATATATTTTTTTTTAAAAAAAGATCGAGTAACTAAGCTGGACAATTTCAGATGGACTTACCTGTAGTTTGTATAGATCGCGAAAACCTTTCTGTCTCACCCACTGTTTGCAACACTGTGGTACGTGCTTTATATACGTTCTTTATCATCACTAGAAGATGTCAAATATCCAATAACACGACTTAGTGCCATTTGAAAAAATAAACATTATACGTAGTTGACAACACTGACAAACCGGTGACATCGTGTTTTCACTCCTGATGTCTATCATGTTGCAAGAAACAAATTTCCGGAAACTGAATTTTCATTCAATGTGTCGTTTCTGACTGAGAATTATTCATTTCTAACTACTGCTAGGCCTTGACTTTGAAATTGGAAACACTGTATCTCTAAAATAAAGCTGAATTTCACTCGTGTTCATAGAAACTTCTTTTTACTTCTTTCGATTTCAGGAATCACCTCCCGAAAGTAATGTTCTTTATTCTGCATCACCGTGGATATATTCTTTATTTAACTTCTGTGAATTTCGAGGTTTCGCCCCCTTCTGTCTCCGCTCCCCCTTGTCCATATCTCATCATACTCTAACAGATGCACTAGGTTTGATTTGGATTTCAGCGCGAACCTTCCTTTGAGATGTGTATGATTATTTAGTCTGTGGCACAACTTTAGATGGAAGACACAGCAACAAGGACGAAGTTGACTGAGACTATCAATGATACAGAAACATGAGGATTACCTGTGTGATAGTAATGGTCCCTGGCACTAAATAACTTCTCCTTCAACTTGTGTGAATGAAGGTACTACTCATATGTATGTTTTTCTTTGATAATATCAGACAATTTCTTCGTCACTTTTGCTCTTTCATCTAAATGGATGCTATTGCCTAAATAATTAACAGAGACTTGAATGAGTTCTTCGTATTTCCTTTTAGTTTGTCCCAAATATAGTTCCAACTTCCAAATATATTTTTCTTTAACACCTACTTTTCTTCAACAATGGCTAATGCAAAGTTCGTAATAAGTAATGTGTCTTTTATAGCAGCAATCTGGTCCTTGAATTCCATTTCCTCTTCATCAGGTCTTCTAATGAAATTACTGGTACATGGTAGGAAATATTCATCGGGGTTTAGCGACTTTGTGGGCTGTTTCCACTAGGCTGATGCACAATATACCGGCTCCTTTCAGAGCCACCAAAAGTATTCTAAAAAAAAAAAAAGAAAAAAAAATCCCTTTCGGCAGGCCTACAGACTGAGGTAGATTTCGAAGTTTTTTTTTTTTTATTTAAAAAAATTCAAATCTTGCCTTATATGAGCGCTATCGAGAAACTAGTTATTGATTTATAGATTAATCATCAAGAGCTTTTCAACGATACCCCACAAGATGTGGTTTTAAAAATTTCGAATTTCCATCCCTACAACCCCTGAATCGTTGGTGTCACCGTAAACTTCATAGGGAGTATTATAATTTATGCAGACAAAGTTTCCCTCTAAACTCCATAGGGGCTGATATATATTTTTTTTTCAAAATTTCAACCCCGGGTTGAATTGCCCGATGCTAAGCGACTCTATTTCTTCCGTGCCCTCGTTCTTGCTAATTACATATGTTCCCAAGTATTTAAATTTAATTACTTTCTCTAGGATCTCATTCTTAATTATTACGTCTCTATTCCATACATCCTCTGTGCTTCGACTCATCATGTATTTTGTTTTTTCTAGACCTATCTCATTGCAAGTTTCAAGCCATTCAAATGTTATTCCCGTTTTGTTCTCTTTTTTATTTTGCCCCTTTTTGTCCTCTGTGAGCAGGATGTTACTCAACACTTTGTAACACGTTGGGAGTAAAGATATTCCACGGTAATTATTTTAGTCAGATTTATCGCCTTTTTTATAAATCGGAACTATTACTAGGGTTTTCCACTCCTTTGGAATCTCCTCGTTTCTCCATATAGCACTTATAATTTGATGTAATTCGGCTGGAATGTTGTCAATTTCTGGTGGGAAAATTATCAATTTCTTTATTGATCTTTCGACCTCGATCTCGGTAGGTTCGGGTAGCAGTTTTTTGTTATGGATTTCAAATTTCTCTGCTTGTTCTCTGGTACATAAAGAAGCTTGGTGAAATAGCGTTTCCAAACATCGATAATTTGTCTTGATGATCTCCATTTTCATTTCTAGCCATCCCTAGTCTTGGCTGGTAACCTTTTCTTAACGAACTAATCTCTTTGTATACATCTCTTATGTTATTTGTCTTACGTTTTCTTTATCTCTTAAATTTTCTGTCAGATCTTTTCGCTTCTTTTTTCTAAACTCGCGTGACTTGTTACGGTTCGAGTTAGTGTAGTGGTTTGCATTTGCTTCGTTTTTATTGCTTAACCATCGCTGCCTTTGCTTGTTTCTGTTCCTCATGACGCTTAATGCATTCATCATCAAGCAGAGCCTTGTTCTTTTATCGTTTCTTCTCGCCTACACATTATTTTCCTGCGCCTTTCGCTGTGTCTCGAAACGACATAGATGCGAATGTTTCAACTGCTACTAGTTATAAGGAAGCTTTTTCTTCAAACCAACCGACGAAATTGTCACACAATTTTCGAGCCCAAAAACTGTTTCAAGTTTGTTGGGTTCCAATCTGTAGAGCCAGTTAGTAATATTAATTATAAGAATAAAATGTCTTTACCCTACAAGATTGTTATATAGGGAATGACCGGTTCGAGGAAATCTAGTTAAGTGCGAAATTGTACTCGAAATGTTAGAAAAAATCTCTGATACTAAAAACTGTTAACTCTATTTGAATCAGGCACAATCCTTTTGGGTTCATTACTAGACCAAAAAATAATTGACATACTATAGCTTCTGAACAAATCAATCCAAGGTCGTCAACAGACCATATCACGTTCTATTAAAGTTGATCCTAATATATATACTGTGTATGTATATATATATATATATATATATATATATATATAAAGACAGAATCAGTCTCATGAAGAAGCTTTCAATAAAGTCCTAAACGAAGTACGAAGTAAGCAAGACTGGAATTTGAATTCGATTTCAATTCCAAGGACAAAAAAGATGCCAAGAAGATATACGAGTCCTGAAGAGTCATCAGTTATTGCTACTGTCAGTTTATAATGCATCAAAGCATATTACACTATTGTAGATGAAGCTCTGAAAGGATTTGAGTCAATATTTGACCATGCAGTTCTACACCGTATACAGGAACTGAAACTACATTGATTCCACGTGTAATAGGATAAAAGCAAGCTTATTCAGAAACTGATGTACCATCCTTTGTCATCGAATTGAAGATATTCTTACAGAAGAATAATGTATCTCCTGTCAGTGATATACTCAATGTGTTTCGACAAATAGTGCCGGAGGTTCGGGCAATGTGTAGAAACATTTGAAAACTTTCTTCATCTTTTGATAGTGGTGCAAACTGCATCATGTGAAGCAGAACGTTGTTTCAGTTCTCTTCGACATCCCAAAGCATTCCTGAGGGACAGTATGACACATAAAAGAGTGAATAATGTTATAGTTTGTGATGTACATCAGGATTTACTTGACATATTCAACCTGGCCGAGTTAACAGAAAAAATTGTTGCAGCCAGTGTTCTTCAGGCCAGTCAACTTAAAAAATAAAATAAGTGGACATGAATAGATTAATATCAATTAATGCACTTGTACAGATTTTTAATTGTAACTGCAAGTAGAGATGCAAGGGCTTTTTTGAAACAAAAAACTGGAGTGTTTTTTCTACGGCTTTTTATCGGGATTCTTTTTCTTTAAAATTTCCAATTAAATGAGTAAATACTGTCTCTCCTTTTCACGAGAACACATTTAATTACTGGTCTCTGGAAAAATAAAATAAAAGTGTTCAAGAATCAACGAAAACATAAAATAATATGCTAGTATATTACTGGTAGCTAAAATACTTTTGCAGAATTTTATGATTTACACGAAACAGTACCATATCTTATAACACTGTATCAATGCACATTTGCCAAATCATGTATCAATATGCTTTCCAAATAATTTTGACCAAATTTACTTGGTACAAGGTGAATATAAACATATCTCACCTCCTCCAGATCTTTCTGAATACTTTTTTTTTTAAAGAACTACGCATAATGTAAAACTCAATTGAATTACAAGGCCTGTCTGAAAAGTATCCGACCTTATTTTATTTCTGAGGAAAGTAGTAAACATAGGATGGCAATATTGCACACAGTGGTACTGGTGGTGGTATCATTCATGCGTCTGCCTTTCGGGTGGCGTGATCCTCGTTTGCAGCATTCTTTAGCCAGCCAGTACGTGGGGTCGTGTGGAACAATACTACATCAAGTTCTGCCAGAAACTTGGAGATAGCCAAGCAGATACAATACGCAAGGTTCAAGAAGCTATCGGCGACGAGGTCATGGATAAAGATAATAAGATAAAATGAATTTTATGGGCGGTAACAGCACTATGGCTTACGCCCGTCCCGATACGGGGGAAGCCCCTTATCTTGGTCAGGTCAAAATTTAGCTATTAATTAAAATAATAAAAGAATATAAAAGATGAAGATGTAAAAGTTCTTCACAATCAGCCCACTGGTGTAAATGGCCAGTAAAACAAGGAAGCCTGTAAATGGGGCTTTACAAAATATCAAACAAAACTACACTATAAAACTTAATGGAAGCCTGTAAATGGGCCTTCACAAGATAAAACATAACAGCTAAGGAGCATAATCATATAAAATAAACTAAAATCATAAAACTCTCCAAAAACAAGTAAAAGATTACCGTTTGAGTTTAGGTTTATACCTAGGTTTTCCTTTCCTGCCCACCAGATTAAAATCCATATCCATCAGGTGGTCCTGAATCATATCTGAAGCCAAAGATGAACTCGGTTCATCGATAGTATGTGCAAACTCTTCCTGAGCTAATTGAGCAGACAAAACGTTCGTCAGAGTCTTAATGCTTGTAGCGAGAGGCGAAGTACGAACTAATTTCGGGACTTTATACGGACTAAAAGTAGTCTTAACCCGTGGAGTTCTAGAGCACTGAACAGGCGTGTGTTGTCCCTGACTCTGACTCTGCGTCGGCATATTACGAGGAGGCTCCGATTCTTTGGGCGGCTTCGGAAGGTCGTCATGCTCATCAGACTCTGTTTGTGTTGATACATTAACTGTCTGTGTACCAACCGAGACAGTTTTAACTGCTATTCTGGCTACAACACGTGAAAACGCACCAGAGGGAAGGGTGCGCTGAGACTCTTTTACGCGACGTTTTGCATCTCCAGCAGATATTTTCTCTATCACCATCAGTTCTCTAATACGTTTTTCTTCTTTAAATACCGGACAGTCACGCGACCAGGCCGTGTGATCACCCTTGCAGTTAACACACTGAGGTTTCAGTGATGTGCAAGGATCCGCACCATGGCTACTGGTACCGCATATTGCACATACAGCAGAGGTCGAATTACACGACGTGCTGGTGTGTCCATAATGCTGGCATTTAAAACAGCGGAGCGGACTCGGTATATACGGACGGACAGGTAAGCAATAGAATGCTGCCTTCACGTCCTTGGGGAGCTGTGGCATGGCAAACGTCAAAATTAACGAACTCGTGGGTTTAAGTTCTCCACTCTTTCTTGTCTTAATTCGACGAACATTGACTACACCTTGGCTGGCAAGTGCATCCTTAATCTCTTCTTCAGGGACATCTTGCAAGTCCCAACAAGATATTACGCCCTGACTATAATTTAGTTGACGATGCGGTTCAACTTGAACCTCGAATTGTCCTAGGGTCTTCATTCGCAAGAGATTAGTTGACTGCTTGTTAGTTAAAGTCTCCACGAGCAAGGTACCGTTGCGAAGCTTTTTTACATGTGCAAGTTCGCCGGCGACATGATTCAGTTGTTTTTGTATGATGAAAGGGGATAACCCCTTCAAACCACCTGGATTCTCTGCTTCATTCTTTACTTTAATAACAAGATATCGTGTGATAGTCGGTACGATACTTGTCTGTTCCTCTATTTCAATTTTCTTTGCGGTGTCACTGGTTATTTCGGTAACTATATGCGCCTTCTTTCTATTATCCTCAGTGACTTTCTCTTCATTCTGTCTCTTTTTCTTCTTCTTTTCTGTGCGCGAAGGCGACTTGTTAGGATGTGGTGGAGCCATGATGAATTGTAGCCGTAAATGCCCACACTTCTCCGTCTTCGTTCTGAGGAGCCAACGAGGCTGCCGGGTACTACCCTCATCACCCTTGTCAGCAAGCTGGAAATCGAGGCGAAGTCCAATGACTTGGCGTCGAAATCACTTGTACTCCCGACTGATGGATACTTGGGACACCCACTCCCCCGAGTGTTGGCGAGACCAAAGGTCCGAAGAGCTCCCCAATGGCGCACTTCCCAGTCTCAACGAGCTAGACCATCCAAGAATCTGCTGTTAAGAACTAGGCGCTATCCAATGGTTCCGCCCCCTTTCCCCTGGGCCCAGGGGCCATCGTCAATGCAAATACATCCTGTCACATCCTTGGTCATTGCGCGGAGGCGCAAGTCGCAGCACAAGAGGAGATGAAATAATGAGTCATCAATGGATGAAAAATGGGGTGAATGTAAATGAAATCCTCTCGGCTGGTCCTCCTTTCAGGCAGCGTAGATGTTTAGCTGCGTGGGCTGATTGCAGCCAGCAAAAGCCAGCTGGACGATGGGGTCGCCAATTCCCTACGCCATTTTAGGCTGATTGCAACCAGCATAAGCCGGCCGGACGATGGGGTCGCCAATTCCCTACGCCGTATACGAGCAGCGATGGTCTGCTGCTCGGGCTATGTGATGGTTTCATCACGTTGCGGTCCGTGGACCTGCGATGAGGTCGCCAATCCCCTACGCAAGTGGGAAGTAAAAATGCTCAACAGAGAAGCACTTTGGCCCTGCTGTTGGACTTCCCATAGGCAGCAACGATGTTAGCAGCTGCCAGGGCTGATTGCAGCCAGTAAAACTGACTGGGCGATGGGGGCGCCACTTCCCGACGCCGGGACGAGGTCATGGAGAGTACATAAATAAAACAATGCATGAGTCGGTTCAAAGATGACCACAAGTGCGGAGCAAAATCAAAATGATACTGGCTGTTCTTTGACTACCATGGCATTGTGCATCAAGAATACGTACCAGATGGACGAACAGTACCATCTTGACGTTCTTCATCCCCTACGTGATGAAGCTCGTCGCAGGAACCGAACATGCGGGCTACACAAAACCGGCACCTGTACCAGGATAACGCCCCTGTTTATTCCTCGCCCTTTATTACAATCTTTCCTGGCAAAGAACGGTTTTCCTGTCGTTCGTCAAGCTTCATACTTCCCGGACATGGCTCCTTGTGACTTCTGGCTTTTCTCTGAAGTCCAGTCGGCACTCAAAGGTACTCGCTTTGACATCCGCGGGTCATCATGTACAACGCGACAGCGGCGTTGACAGTAGTTCCAAAAGAGGCGTTCAGGCATGCTTCCAACAACGATAGGATCGCTGGATTAAGCGTGTGGAAGTTGAAATGTTCTATTTCGAAGGTGATTCGGAATTGAAACACATATTGATACACAATGAAACACGTATGTAGTTATATTTTCCTGGCTTATGGTCGTATATTTTACAGACAGGCCTTGTATATACAAAGCTATACTGCTTATCGCTAGACCGGTTAAAACAATACATTAATTTCATAAATTCATCGGTCTGAGCCAAAGTTACCTAAAGGCCTTAAAATTAAATTCAAATTCATGCTGCGTCACCGGCAGTGCATTCGTATGCCATCTCTGAAAATCCCGCCAGTAGGTTACTTCGCAATTGACAATGAATTTGAACTTGAACCCGGTAACGTTTTCTCTCCCTCTCTCTTCAACATTGTCATTGTGAATATGTTGCAAAACATTAAAATCAAAGAAATAGCCCTTATTATTCATACTGCAAGAGACTGGAAATGTTTTCTTATTATTTGAACGTATCTGAGTAACAGTATATCATGCCAGCTTTTATGTTTTGAGCTTCGTACATTAAGAGGCTTCAGTACTCCCGTCCCCACTTTTTCAGATATTTCAAAATAACAGACAAATTCTGAGCAACAATAATATTTTGGAGAGCGGCCCCAAAAAAACTTTAGAATACCTATCGGATGAATTAACCCACCATTTCAATGTGTTTGTTTTCGATGAGAAATTTGAGAACCCGGGTTACTGTCATACTTTACTGGCTTCCATATTTCTTGCCTAAATAAAGTTGTTTCCAAATCTGAATTAGTTCACTTGCTAGATGCTAACGAGTATTATTGGGTCCGCTTTCAAAAATTTCAGTATTGTTCTTCATTTTTCAGTTTAAAAATCCAACAAAGTGAGGGGCGGGAGTACTGACAAGGAGACAGCCAATGAGATCACATCGAAACTTACCCTGAAATTTTTCTAGGAGAATCTACGTCCCATAGAGAGGTAATATACAAAAATTAGCTGGCCATATTAACTTCAACGTACCGAGATAGGGGCTGGAATATTGGTCGAAGTGTACCAAAAGTGTATTTATTTTTTATGAGTCAATCAACATAAGGCACTTTTGCTTCACTTTCGTCCTGGAATGAAACTGCCGAGTTGTAGCGTCACTTCCCGCACCACAGCACTCCTCTATTTCGGTTCCTTGCTGTCAATATGTACAGCTAATTTTTGTATATTACCTCTCTATGGGAGGTAGACTCTCCTAGCAAAATTTCAGGATAGATTTCGATATGATCTCACAGACGGGCTCCTTGTGAGGCCTCTTTAACATGTCATACTTTTTTCTCTAAATCTGTAATCGTTTCTTTGGATGTGTAACTTGTAAGAGCAGCTCTTGAGATCGAGGTACACCTTTATTATTGTTATGAAGATTTTTTTTTTTTTTTGCGTTGAAGAGAAACATTATCAAGGGATAGAACTCATGGCTGCTGATGTCAGGTGTGGCAATTAGCACGAAATTGCATTATTTGCCTGGTGTGATTACGAAAATCAATTTAACTTTCAGGCAAGACTGCTCTCCCAATAGGAGGCGGTATCGTACCATTGAGAACTATAATTATTTTCATTTTCAGTGCTCTCTTGCATTTCGGGTCTATGCCCGCCTCTAGTCATAACTTTACTTGTCCAAGAGAAGGAATAAAGTAAGCGGCCAGACCCCATTTAAAGTATAATCCCAACGTTCTCCTCTGGGACCTAAAAACTTAACAAATTTGGTCGTGATGACCCCGGGATTCGATCCGAGGTTCTCTCAATTACGAAACCAGCATCACCATGGCTCCATCCCACTCTTCATTATTATCTGTTTACCTCTCACAGAACGGAGATAACGTATATTGTCAAGTTCAGATCTTCACCTATATTTCTGACCACCTGACAGGTGTCTAAATTTCGCATTTTTGCATGTTGACTTATTTAACTCCTGTTACTAGTGCTTCCAATTGCTGCTTCGCTATTTTGGTACTATTCCTGTAGTCGAAATTAATGGGTTGGATGTTGACGACCTTCCTTATCTTCCACAATTTCTTAAGTTCATCCGCCAGATCTTTATATTTGCTAACTTTCGTATTGTGGGTGGTGCTGATATTGTGTGTGAATGGGAAGGCAAGATCGATTAAGTAAACTACTTGTTCCTTTTTGTCTATTATTATTATGTAGTTGAACATTGATAGTAATTCTGTGCAGTGCCATACATAAAATCCCGTATCTTAAAATATGGGACAAACTTCAGAGAAAAATTCCTGACACCAAATCAACGAAGGAAGTTCATACGAACATCGGTCCGATTCCGCTTTCTTTTCGAGATCCAAAGTTTACAATTTGGAGCTCAATATCGACTCCTATCAATGGTAAATACAATTAATATTTCACCATAAATCAGAAAAGATCCTTTAAAATAAAATTTATTTTTCGGAAGGTGATTTGTAAAAAAAAAAAAAGCTGAATATTCGGAGTGAGAAAATGTTTCCATTGGGTTGTCAGTGTTGCCAACCTGCTATATCATTTATTTTATTTTATTTTTCCAAATGGAACCACATCAGTTTATTGGATATGTGGTATCCTCTAGTGATGGTAAACATAATATGTGAAGCTTACAACGCAATATTCCAAAATGTTATAATAATATGACGTTAAACATTGAAAATGGACATGCGAAATATTTCACCTCACATACTGCTCACAGTTTGCAACACTGCGTTATGTGCTTCACATATTATATTTACCATCACTAGAGGATACTATACATTCAATAAACTGATGTAGTGCCATTTGAAAAAAAAAGATATACCAGATTAGCAACACTGACAACAGAATGGGATCATTATGTTCACTCCGAATATTCAGCGAATTGTTTGAAATCACCTTCCGAAAACTAAATTTTAATTTAAAGCATCGTTTCTGATTTATGGTGAAATATTCATTGTATTTACCATTGAGAGGAGTCAATTTTGGGCTCCAAATCGAAAATTTTGTATCTCGAAAACGAAGCGGAATTGCACCCACGTTTCTGTGAACTTTTTCCTTGTTTTGGTGTCAGAAATTCGTCGGTGAAGTTTGTTCCACATATTAAGATACACCCTGTGTATATAAGTGTACAATCTGCAATAGTATTGTTATAAACTCAATGTTCTAACCAAAATATCCCTAAAATATTTAATTCCTAGGATTTCCTCTGAAACTTCTCCTGATAAAACCTTATCAGAATATCCTTTATTCTCTCTTCTGGATACAGATTTATATGAGCTTTATTTATATACTTCAAGGTCATACGAACTGGAACCTTAAAATTACAGTGAAAGTGTTTGTGAAATAATTAAAAAGCAATTTATTTGTGTTTTGTATATTGAACTATGAATACAACACAAAAAGAACTGGAAACCTAATTAATTAATTAATTAGCAATTAATCTGATGATTAATTGCAACGAAATAGTTCAACAGTAAATAATCTTTATTTTGTGCTTCATATAAACTGCTAGAAATACTGCTACATGTATCGTTTGATACGAAGGTGGATTGCAGCATATATTGTAATGCATTCATCACAAAAATGGCCGACAATACTGACGAACAGCTCACAGAAATCCTAACCTCTTTCGCCCACATCCCCTGCAACATATTTGCTCTCTCGCTCTAGCTAACCTTTGATACTTTACGTCAAAGCTTACTAAGTCCGTACAGCTGAAGTTAACTAATTTCAATCTTGACTAAACGCCCACATTCTTAGTCAACTGACGTAAATAAGAATAATCCCACCTTCTCTGATTCTTTTGACGAAGAGATACTTTTTAACACATAAAATAGCCACGCAAGGCCAAATATCCTTAAGTCGCCTTCGTCAAAGTCGCCGTATACCACCAGCAGTCGATAGATCTCTCTTCAAGAAGTGAAATTGAGGTAAGAAATATTACATCTTGGACTTGGCTTGAAATTCCCAACCATGAAACATAACTTCAACTGAGAAATCTTGCCTCCGTATCGAGAACATAGAAAATATCCGAATCCTCGGAACAGCAGCTATAGGGCTTAAATTTTAAAGGAATTGTAAATTATACTTTTATAATGAACCGCGCTTGGATACCGTACTTGTATTCTCTCTTATGTACACCAAATGTCTTTGAAAAATCTCTCTTTCTCTTGTAAAAATTTTAGTTGTACATAAACTTACTTTTATACAACTTTGTGTTGGATACTCTTTGACCATAATATAACATATTAAGTTGACAAAAGCCATTTAAGATCTTTCTATAGGTAAAGAAAGCTGCGTCGTCTATCAACTATGAGACAACGCGAGGATCGAACAACAGTACGTTAGTCGCGCTAAACGGACTATTGCCTTTTGCAGCCAAATATTATTCTGTGTATAAAGATAAAACGTTTATTTCGTCTATTATTATTCCGGCAACGATAATGCACTGAATAATATGCCAAGCGAATATTTATATATATATCACTAATACAGAGGAAAGCCGGAAGGGCAATTTAAGGTAAATTTATGATAAAAAGTAAGGAAGATACAGCGTGAAAATTACTGTTGTGTACGTGTGTGTTTATTTTTCTATGGAACATATACGCTGTAAGTATCTTCCTTACTTTTTATTATAAATTTACCTTATATATATATATATATATATATATATATATATATATATAAGGTAGAAAAAAAGGATACTTACATAGTGAAACCTTGAGATAGGAGCAAACGAACTTCACAAATACTATAGAAAAATTAGTACGTTTTGCAATTGCGTTTTCAACTGGTAGGAAGGAAAATGGACAGAGCGGACAGGTGCGGGAGTGGTGTTAAGGAAACGCCATATTGCCAATTAGTACGTAGTAGTATGTTTCCTTAACACCACTCCCGCACCTGTCCGCTGTAGTAGTATGTTTCCAACACCACACAAACACAGATATTCTTTCCTGCTTTTTCTCTTTGGTTTTACGAAAACGGAAGGGGTAACATTGCACTGCAATATATAGTTTATATAACAACTACAGACGAAATCACTTAAGCAAATACTTTTTCATACTCTTTCCTGGCTGCCCGCTCTTCGAGGAAGACTCTCCCCAGCGAGCCAACGGCCGAGCAAAGGGACGAGTGCCCTCGGCTGCGATGTATTCGAGTAGAATCTCGACTGTAACTCTTATAAGCTTAACAGCTGGAATTATACACTTATAAGTCACCCAGTTAACCAAAAGCCAGGGGAGCGCAGGCTAACGTCTCACACAAGATTAACACATATAACACTCTTTATTTTCTATACTTCGTTTTAGTATCATACGAATATTACCAAAAATAGTTACTTTAGTCTGAATCGTTTTACGGTAGCACTAGAAGAAAGAGAAACTGCAATGTGTGAGCTTCGTATGTACGACGTATAGTTTTACCTATATAACTAATCAGCGCGGCTGGTAGAGAGAATAGTGCAAATGCGCAACGGAAGTGAATGAGTTTACTTGAAATTGGTAGGGAAAGTCCCCAATTCTTTTGCTTTATCTGGTTGGGTATGTAGCGTATGACGCTATTACTGTATACGGAAAATTGGCAAGTGGAATGCAGAAATCTTGAAAACCAAAAACTTCCAGAAGTTCAGTTTTTCTTCCCAAAAATGATGGCTTTTTATGGGGGAGGGGGAGACCGTTCATTAAAAAAAAAAAATTATTTTGCATCTCTATGAAAGGGTACAGACGATCTACAACCCGAGCAATAGAAGACCAGATTTCCTGCCCATAGAAGTGACACGGTACTTGGTACGAGTTGCAGGACCCATCTGATTTATGGTATTGCCAGGCACTTCAGATGAATGATCACCTATGGTGGTCGTTCTACTTTCGCATCCCTACTAAAAAGTTCCTGTGGAATGTAACTGTAACGTTGTGGGATTTATGGTGGTAAAGAAGGTAAGTATCTAGCGGAAGAACGATTAGAACTCGTATCACTTAGATCATTTGTTTCCTTACAGGTGATTTGCCTCTAAATTCCGTATATATTACCTGCAACACCACAAGAATCTTTCCAGACAGCGCACCGACTACAATAAGTCAGAAATTTAATCACCTTTAAAACCACTCACCTAATAGTACGTCGTTGCTTATTTTGCACCTATTACAGCAGACACTCTGTTAGCTAAGGATTTCACCACTCTTGGATATAGCTGGTCAATATTACGCAATTCTGTAGTTAATAAACTTAGATTGAGGGGATGATTGTATTAACGTTCGATTTACATTTCGAGATGGTCCCACATACTTTCAATCTGATTCAAATCTAAGAACTTCGGGAGCTACTTCAGGTGTTTTAACTGTATGTTATGTTTATCATATCACCCATACAGACTCTGTAAATGAAGTACATGATTCCTTATTGGTTTGAAAGCGAGCACAATGACATCCATCAATCTTCCCGTTTTATGAGAATGGTTCATCGGCCACAGTTCTGTCGTTGATTTAAGTCTAATGGTACGGAATATTGTCCGATGTTTATAATTAACATGTGGAACATTAATGCAAAGAAAAAACATAAATTGGTTTAGATAATCCATTATGGAAGCTATTGTAAATCCTCCCTAAGTGCCTATAACATTTTAGTATAATAACCAATTATCAAATAAGTAACTGCTTTCCTTGGCTTCTTTACAATTCGTCGAAATGTCAAATTTCCTCTCCGAAGCTTAACAGATCCATAGTTACGAATTCAGGATCTCCTCATTAGAATGAGAGCTCGCTAACGCTGAGCTATTTCATTCGATCATTTTTTAGCAAGTAGTACAATAAAAAGCATCTTGTCAGTCTCTACTGAAAAGAAAACAAAGTGAACCTTCAAACACAGACGACTTTCAAAATGGCTGGTGGCAAGAAAGGACATTAATTAATGTACACGTCTAGGAGGCAGAAATTAGACGAAAGGTTATTAGTTTGTTATGGAGTTAAGATGATGTCTACGAATGTTACTTGAACCCTTAATAGTGCATGAAGCTAACGTTAATTCTTACGTGGAGTGCTTCGAATTTTTCTGTCGAGCTCACTCAGTGAAGGAAGACAAAAAGCTAAGCATGATTTTTTAGCATCAACAGAATCTCAAGCATATGAAATGGTGAAGAACCTGTGCTTATTTATGGCAACCAATGAGAAATCTTATGAGGAAATCAAATCAAAGTTTATCTCGCACTCTGCAAGTAGAAGTATCGGGAGAGCAAGAAAGCACAAGAATACAACATATAAAAGTAAGAAAACAGAAGTTGGGGATCTCGCTTGCATTCTGATCATAAAGAAAACAAATCTGTCGGTATCAGATAATCCGGTGCATCTCGTACAAGGTACTATGGTAGTTCCGAGGTATCCTATGATGTTAGACGACATGTTTGTTATAAATGAGCAAAGGATTTATGGTAATTGCACAAATGTAATAAAACAACCTTACATAGTAAATTTACAAGTGGGTACATATTTCGTTTCATGTATGATCGGCAGTGGTTAACCGTCAAACGTAGTTTCACTCCAATTACTGCAAACTCTGGGATAACGCTCAATGGGTCAGGCCAACTTATAAAATGTTTTCCTTAATCAATCATACATGACTTGATCTATAGTTGGGGAAATTGCGCTTCATGTTCTTTTCCAAGGAGAATTATGTGAAATGAATTTAGCTGTTGTAAATTATATTTGCCACACCAAATCATTGGTAGAAATGGAATGGCTATCTTATTTTCCAATTGGAGAGAAACTGTCTGGGCAAATGAAGGCAAATAGTCAGCATGTTTCTTTAGATAAAGAGCACATAACAAGAAGAATGACAAGTTTGCAAACAAGCGAGTGACAATTCGTCTACACTCAAAAGTTACAAGATCATATGAATTGTAAGTTAGTCTCAGAGTTACAAGGAGTAAGCAGAGTTATACGGGGGCAGCTTGAAGTAATGTTCACTCAGTTTCACGATGTAAAAGCTGAATTCGAGAAATTCAAGGCTACAATACCAAGAAGTGAACCTACGCAAACTGCGACTACCTGTACGTATGATCTGGATCTGACGTGGTTTAGCACAGATATCAACGATACACCAACGCAAACTGAAAATAAGTTAGTATTAAATAAGTCTATCGATACTCACGATATACATCAAGAAATATTGTCCAACATTACTAAGGATATACAATGCTGGATAGACAACGAAGCAAGTAATTGGGATACGGCAAATTCTGATCAAGAAAACAATATGTTCAGAGTAATAGCTCAAGACAAAACGGAGGAAGAGACAAGAATTCTTGTTGTTCAGCAAATGGAAAGAGATGTCACGGAGACACCTATCGATCTGCACGAAGTTAGCTACAAGAACAAAGACAGTAAAGTGAAGTGGTTCAAATGAGGGCTATTAAAAATTTTTTACTACAATATTTACAGCTAGAACATTGATTACCGGTATCAGTAAAAGGAGCGCGCGTTACAGGAGTACAAGAACAAGAATTTATATTGACTCAAATATTGAAAGAAGAAAGAGGAAAATTAAGACGAAGCATAAAACTGTTATGAAAGTCGATGTGGAAAAAAAAAAGCGCGATATCATGGATACTCTTAGAGAATAAGTACAAGGTTATGCTTGTATGGACAGAAACGTTTTGGATGAATAGATAAGGTTTTAAATTTACAATCGAAGTTGGTTCACTTCAAGTGTTTAGGGAATTCGTGCGATTATGCTGGATATTATTAGCTAGAGAAAAGGTTGTAAGTTTTTCTTCAATGAAGTCATTCTGATTCTTCGATCTGTGAGCTAAAAATGTTTAAATTAGAGAAAGCGCAACATAAAACACAGGGTTGAGTAATTCTGTGGTTCGATTTTTTAAAGTAATAAAACATGACGACGATTAAGAATGGAAATATATTGTATAATTTATGGTTTGAGAATGTAGTATGTGTTTCTAGAAATAATTCTTAATCTTGTGAAGTGTATATTATTTCAGTGTTTTTACAAGCCTGTTTTATACGTCATAAGATAAAATTAATTGTATGGGCGGTAACAGCACTATGGCTTACGCCCGTCCCGATTTTATACTTCATGTCACGTGTTTTGTATTAAAGCACAGTAGCTGCTCTTAATCGTTCACTGAATTGGTATTAAAACCTGTGTAATAAATTCGATGTTTTAGTATATATATGTTGCGTCATTTCGTATACCTATATTCGTAACAACATCGTCTATTAAGAACTATAAAGGCTTTTCAAGATAAGGATCGTCTAGGGCATTAACATTATTTAAAATACTTGGTGGGCTGCAGCTTAGATACGTCCCTGCTCGGCGACTGCGTAACCCGACCTTATCAGGAAGTCAACGTATAATTCAGCAATGCGAGGCAACATAATTAGTTATTATACAACAACTGGCAAAAGGCAGAAAATACGAGCTAACATTGATCTTGTTACATTAGCTATTATCATTATTAGATATAAATAAAATCCACTGTACTAAGTATATGGTTCTGTAAACCACGACACTAACTCCATTATTTCAAAATCAAAATTCCTCATTCTCCTGATCAGAATATTTCATAGCCAATGGTATTTTACAAGAATAGTACTCTATCATACTTTCTAGTTCACTCCGCAACAATTCAACTGACATCTGGGTTGAGATAGATACTTCGTATGTTTCTTGAACCTATCACTACCAGAAACCTTAGATGGTTATTGAATGACCGTCTCGAGCGTTAGGGTCATTCCATGTGAAATCAACACACTTTTTAACAAAATTCTACCTCACCCTCTCAGATTTCTATGATTTTGGGTTTATTGCTAATACCCGTGGCTAACACAAACGAAAGCCGGAAGGGCAATTTAGGGTAAATTTATGATAAAAAGTAAGGAATTTACTTACAGCTTATTTGTTCCATAGAAAAAATACACATAATGATATTCACATAGTTTTTCACGATATTTCAGTATATTATGACCGTACTCTTGCTAGTAGAAGAAAGGACGAACACGCGAGGACTGAACAAAAGACTAAGACGACAGTGGCGACACGTAGCGGACGATGCATCAAACTTGCAGAACAAAAGACTGCTGTAATGCGTAGATTTCCGGAGCTTGGAATAATAATAACTGTATAGCGTGTAAGTACAGGGTGGGATCGTGGATGGAAATGTGTTGAAAATGCAGAGGAAAAGGGGAGTTTAGAGTTATTGAAGGTTAAGGCAAGGATTCATTTTCGCGCTTAAACCATGAATAAAGGTGCCCTCCCATAGACGGTGTGTTGAGGTGTTGGTCGTACGGGGTAAAATGTGTATTATGGCAACCAGGAAAGATGGATCAAAATTGGTATTGTGGGACTCGGCGTGTAGGGAGACTGGGGCATCCGATTTGTTGATAGTACAGAAGTGCTGATGGTTGTTAATACGAATATTACGAGCACCACCTGTTTCCCCCACATAAACGGCATCACAGAACTTGCAGGTCAGGATGTATATATATTTCATTACAGGTGTGGCATGTACCCTTGGGACTTAGGGTGTACCGGCCACTAGCAGTATTGATAGTAACTGTGGGAGAAGTGATGAAAATGGAGCAGGTCCTACATCTGGGTCTCTTGCACATATTTTATGCAAACATGTCAAGTGTTATTTCAAATGAAAGCTTATTACAAGAGCTTTAAAATGAGCCCTCTTCGAGCTCTCTAGCACCAACTATTGCTGAGTAATAATTAATTTTGTAAATTAAAAACATGGAACAGATTTTTTGAACTTTAATAGAACAAAAACCAGTGCGTCAAAAAATCCAATAATAATAATATTCTCAACGGGTACTAACCAAAAATCATAGAAATCTGAGAGGGTGAGGTAGACAAGGTGTGTTGAATTGACATGGAATGGCCCGTTAATGACTAAAATTTACCATTTATCTTACATAAATTCTCGACCTTCCACGCCGTATTATCTTATTTATCTAAAAAATGTATTTACGAATTTAAAACTACTAGCTAGCCTCTCCTTTAAATGCATTACAACACAGTGAATACACCTGCCATATGCCTTGACATCCTTATCTAACAAGATTTGTTATCGTTTAATTACATCTTCTCCCCTCTATCTAGAAACCGACGTTAATACGAATTCGCCTGGCAGGATTTAATTCAGGACCTAGATAGCACAACACATTCTCAAACAGCAGTAAAAAAAAACTCACCTATCACCCAATCCAAGAATGTATCCCACCATAGACATAACTGCTAGTGATCGTGTGTAATTGGTCCTCCTATCAAACCAAACTTCTGACGATGGCGATTTTAACCACAGCAATTTTGCCAAATCATCTCCTTGCGTGTGTTCCAAAGCATGTTCAAATACTTCTACCTTCTGCATAAGGGTAAGATGATCGTAGTCTGGAGCCATCTGAAAGTCAAATTAAAAGTCATTCCTTAATATTTGATTTTGACCATAATACTCAATTTCCATCTGGTATTAACATTTTGTCCGGTTAGGTACAAATGTGGCAATTCAGCATAAGTTATGTTCAAACATCCACAATTTTATAATGCATAAAATATAAATACATTAAAAAAAAACATACATCTACGGAAAAGATAAAATCCCTGCAGAAATCGCGGTGCAGAGAAAGGGGAAGGAAAACACTTCACGGAGTTCCGTCAGATACCTCGTAACCTTTCAATATTTTGAAAGAAAATGAACGATATTTGTTTTGAAGGGTCCTCAAAGTATAAAAATGACTATATAAAAACTAGTTACTAATTGTAGTAGTTAGAAACTTTAATTTTGCACCATTGTGCTGTTTTATAAATACGATCGCCATTGTATTCCGGTGTAAGACTACTTCAGTATGATTTTTCATTTTAAAAAATAAATTTAAAAAAATACGATAAAATGAAATATATCTTACCTTGATACTCAAAGCTAGTCCTTTCAGTACAAGTATAGTACAAAAGTGAAACCACTAATGTTTTCACCACTGTATCCGTTCGCATAACATGTGGATTAAGGAAGGTAAGTTTGAGATATTCTGTATTTTTTGCGAACAGATATTCTTGTCACTGGTAATAAAACTCAAAAGATTACCAGAGTGAAGCTGTGTTGTGAAATGGTGGAGCATGTCACCGTGTAAGCAATGTGGAACACATTCTTATTTGGTGAATTAATGTCTGTAAAGGTAAGTGTGTATGATTTAAAGAATTGGTGCTAATTTTAGTTAAAAATACCTCTGTTTATTAATGCGTAATATGAACCGTGAATAAAATAATAGTTGAAATTATTGCTTTTTATTTTCATTGTAAACTCTGTATGATTATCGTCCAAATTTTACTTAATTGCCCATGATCTAAATTTGCTTTTCATGTATGAAAACACTTTCGTACACATTTTTTCTTTTTGTCCATCCGTTTCAAGAATTTTAGATGTATTTTATATAATGTTCAGCGATCTTAAAATGTTGAGAGACATCAGATATTGGAATGGGAATTTGCATCTCGTAGTGGTCGTTAAGCTTAGCTTGAGAGGTTTCTCTTGGTCATGCCTATGTACTGAACTTTAACTTGATAAATAGCATTACCAATGTCTTTAGGAACAAAGTAATATTTATATTGTAAAACTTCTGTCTAACGTTTTCTGGCACTGAAATTGCTTTGTTAAGTATTTTCTTAAACCAGTATGTAATAATTGGAAACACTGAGACCATTTTTTTTTGGGGGTGGGGGGTGGGGGGTGGATACTAATGTTTTGTTTGTAATACTTCTGTTGGTCCTTATGATACCATTGAAATAATGTTGTTTTGAGGTATTCATTCATATATATATGGAGTGTGCGTCAGTAAAAAGCAACCACAAACTATTCTTGATTATACATTTGATTATATTATATTTTCTTACGCGCATTATCCCATCAATGTAAAATATTCCATTCCATTCTACGCAACACCTACACTAAAAACAAAGTTTAACAGAACTCTCTCTTTTCTCTTCCTCTCGCTTATTAATTTTCCCTTGAAATCACTCTATATGACCAATTGTTAAACATTTCTTAACTACAAATAACTGTTACAAGGATAGATTTTTGCCTGTATAACAACAGTGAGGTAATAAATAATACGAGATTCAATGCTGTGTGGGTTTTAATTCAGTGTAGGTCAGTGAAAATTAGGGTACTTTAGGGATTTAACAAAATAAGGGACTTTTACGGACCAGAAGGTCACCCTTCTCCACAATTACCAAAAATATGTTCAGTGCTATATAATAATGCAAATGTTTAGTAGCTAATATAATTTAGGATGTAAAAATTGCATTATTTTTTTGACTGACAATTGGGGTAATGTAAACTCCATGACAACACTGCGGGGAACTTGGTTTGCTTAGGGAGTTCTTCCAATTTAGGTGATGATAACAGAAACTATCAATTCGCATTTCTAAATGAACTAGTACATCTGCCTGTAACAAATCACCTTCGATTCAACTCTCTGCTGAATGATATCCTCTGTAATTAAGGTCACTTGCGAACAAGTTCCCTTTCCTATTGGGTTAACAGAAAAGATTATACAACAGGAAAATGTATCTAGTGATCTGCCATAGAGGCGGGACCCTTACGCAAGACCCCACCTGAGCATAAAACTGGTTCCTACATAATAAAAGATTACTGCAAAAGTACACCTTGCCATACAAGTTGCACAGCTGGAAAACTATAACTCCATAGAAGGGCTGGTGTGAACAAGGTTTCTCTCAGCGCATTTCAACAGTGTCGAACGTAGCCAGCAACCTCCGCAACTAAACGGTGGGGTTAGGTGAAATGTTTAAAAAGTTCATTTTGCAACATTTAACCACGTATATTATCCACATTTTTACAACATGGTATTTATCAACATTTGGGGATAGTATACAATAAATGGACTCAGTATCACTTGATAAATAACACTGTACACCAGGTTGGCAATAATGTAAACTCAAGACAACACAGTTTTACTTTACTGTAGCGTTTAAAATTTACAGAGAAATATTAATTTTATTTACCATTATAAGAAGTCGATTTTTGAGCTTGAAGCTACAACTCGAAATTGAAGCGAATTTCGGCCCATATTTAAGTTAGATTCCCTTATTTGATTGGTTGATGGGAATACGTCCCTAAATATTTATCACCAAATTTGAGAAACCCTGCAGAGATAGATTATATTTCAGTATTGCCATATAAGTAATTACCCTTAACATAATCCTGTGTTCAATATTGAGTAGAATCTTTTTCTTCTCCCTGTAGTCTCTAATAAGTGTGTGCAAGGTATCACAGTGTGGAACCCATCCAATCAATCCACTGTTTGTAGACAAAGGAATGACAGCATACCTCTGAAAGATCAGAAAAATCTTCCATTAATTTACATGACCTACCAGCGCTGAAAAATATTCTCTTTTAGTAAAACTATGATTCCACCTTATTTATGACTGATTTTACAATACTTTAGATCTTAGAACGAACGTTGTTTGTGTCAGACCTGAACAGTTAAAGAGCATATAAAGGAGAATAATTTAAGAAACATTTTACTTAAGACAGAGAGACACTATTATTTTAAAATTAACAGTGTCTCAACATTTAGACTAGCGTATCTGGCAACATAACTTCAGATACATGGTTTAATGTTTAGCTAAAGAAACATGTTTCTATCTTCTTCTTCTTCTTCTTCTTGCTTCTTTATCTATCCTATTTATTTTCTTCCTTAATTTTATTACTAAACTTTACCATATGTGCTCATGACGAACCTTTGATGGTTCCGAAACTGTTGAGGCAAAGTGTAAAAGATTTCCTGTTTCAATTGCAGGATTTTCCTAGCGCCAAGTACGTACGTTTATTTGAGAATAATTTAACTTGTATCTTGCATATTACGCAAAGAGGCAATACAAATAGGGAATTTAGACCAAATTTGATCTGGCACCAACTTCAAATGAAGTCATTAAATTCAAATTGTTCCAGAGGGACATGCAAAATCGGTCAAAATATTCTAGTACGATTACAAAAATAGCGAATTTGCCTTACATTTTATTAACTTAGTCCCTATCCTATTTTGACTCAAGTTGATATATATATATCAAGAGCTATTCTTAGATAACGTTACTACGTTATGCGCACTTCCGTACAAGATCAAGACCAAAACTTAAAGTGAAGAAGTTCAAATAAGGATAATAACTAGCTTGCTATACGAAGCCTAACGACGACGCACGAATAAAATCATTAAATTTAGTCCCTTTCGGTGAAGATGCTGAAATTTCATTAATTGAAGAGTGAAAATGCCAAACGTTCCAAGTGCCAAATTTGAAATTATACAGAAGCAGAAAACTGAATAGATTTGGTTTTACATAATGTAATGCCTGCCAACATAATGCAGATGGTTCTATGACACTACAGGAGTGTGCTGTATACGTCAAATCATCACTTGGTAAGAGCCATGGCTTGGCTCTTAGACCAGCGCTCCAAGGTGGTGATCGTTTTCACCTCTTTCTGATTGATTTGTCACTTGAAATAAGGATAGGGACACGCGGGTGGGCACATTGAACATGCTTGTGGACAAAAGTGCTTTCTTATAGGAAAACAAACAAACAAACAAAAAAAAAAAAAAATACTTAGAACGTTTGGCATTTCCACTCTTCAACTGATCTTTCGCTCAACACTGAACCTAGCTTATTTACTGTTGAAGGCAAAATGTATCCTAAATCTTATACGTAGTAGGCAAAATATACGAACATGATCTGTATTGTTCTGTTTAAATTGATTATCTTTGAATCGTTTGCTAGAATCTGATAGTTTTTTTTTCTTTATTGAGCAATCTGAAGGAACGCGTCTTGTGAATTAACACAATGTATCGGGAATCGCATCAACAAAATGTGAATAAGAACCAAAGTTTATTCATATTCTATTATTAATACAAATAAAAATCAAATAACAATGAATCAGAGCGTCAAATTTAAATTAAACGTCTTTGGTACATGAACAGTAACTTTCTTCTAATAAACAACAGAAAACTATGACAGTAAGTGAATTATTATATCTATACGAAAACTTACTTGAATAGTCAGATTTCTTCTAAATGTATCTGGGTCATTCAACAATAACGTATTAACCAATCCAAACAACTGCATTACTCTCTCATCTTGACGCAAGTCCTCATGTCCTTTCAAAAGGAACATATAATCCTTACCATTGCTTCCTATAAAAGAATATTTTAATTTAGGAACATAACTTCCGTTATGCCATTAGGTATAGAAAATAATCATAATTTGGTAATTGCAAGCTCACTGTTTCATGCGGATATAACTATATTGAGGCCTTGTATCCAAACTCAAGTTAATTAAAATAGGCTGGCAAGGCTTACACACTTGACTCTATTATAAAAACATACAGTAACAAGGTAACAGTTTGGGTGTTCTATCAACATTTTATTCAGTCGAAACACTCTTAAACACTAAACACTGCTATGAATTCATAATAAGCACAGAAGGCCGAGAGATCCTTACTACATCTTCCTCCAATCACGTCGAAGAGTTCGTTTACTTTCTGAATCTAAAAAAAAAAATCAGCCAATCACAGTCCATCATCCTCTAGTCTACTACAACGCTATAAGAAACATTAACAGAGATATGCATAAACAGAAAACTGAATCGAGGCGCATGAAGTATTTTAAATAAATAAATAAATAAACAATAAATAAATAACAAAAAGGAATCTTAAAAAAGCCTACATAACAGTCCTTAATTTCTCGAATACTTTCTCCTCTCTTCTCTGCCCAGTATGTCTGCCCATTCCTCATTTCTTCTCAACCCACGATTCCAATTCATCGCTTTATCTCCCGTTTCCTTGATTCTCCTAGCTTCTTTCCACTTCATAACCAACATCCTTTGATCTTGTTCTAGTATCTCCGCCCCTTCGCAGTCTATCTCATGCAACTCATTCTGGACATGTTTGTAAATAGTGTTCCTGTCCCGTTTTAGTCTTACGTCATCTTTGTGTTGTTTAAGCCTCTCCTGTAATTTCTTTTCCCTCTCTTCACATCACAGTTCATACACGAAGCCCTGTACACCACTCCTCTTTGCTCTTCGCCTTTGTAGCGCTTTTCTTCAGACACTCTTCCCTCCTTTCCTATACGTCTTCACTTCTACCTTTCCCAACAACCTCTTGATTTTCTCGGTAACTTTTGCTTTTCATCTACCTTTCCTTCGCCTTTCTTTCTCTTTTTGTACCATTTTCTCTTCCTGATCATTCTTCTGTCACCCTCATTATATCCATTCTCCTTTAACTGTTCCCAGAACATTTCCACATCACTCTTTTTCTGATCTTCTTCAGTATTAATCTTCTCTATTCTTTCTTCCATGCTCCTAAGGAAAGTTTCTTTGGTCCGTCATCAACGTCACTCCTTTTGTTAAAAAAAAAAATCCTGCTGCACATTTCTTCTGGAACCAAGAAGTCACAAATCTTCCATCTTTCGTTTTCTCAATCCTGATGTTAATATTTTGTTTTCTTCCATCTCACTTTTCCAAAAATACCCCATTGCCGTTATCATTGAGCTCCTTAATGAACAGATCTAATGTTCTCCAGACTTTCCATATACCTCGACAATCATCTACATACCTGTAAAAGGAGGCCACAGGTATGTAAAATGAAGGAGGCTCTAAAAGTGGTATGGGAGAACGGATTTTGTAAAACAGGTGACAAGATAGCGTGCAAAAGAATGACTCAGTATAGGATCTTGTATAAGCCCAGTGTTTGCAGTTTGGTTATGAATGATTGGGAAAAGACGGTGATGAAGAAAGGAGAGGACAGACTGCTACTCTTTTGCAGGTATGTAGATGACTGTCTAGGTACATGGAAAGGTTGGGGAAGAACATTAGATCTGTTCATTAAGAAATTCAATGAATTCATAGCAGTGTTTAGTGTTTAAGAGTGTTTCATCTGAGCAAGGTGTTGATAGAACATCGAAACTGTTTCCTTGTTACTGTGTGTTTTTATTATTATAAAGTCAAGTGTATAAGACTTGTCAGCCTCTTTTAATTATCAATGTTTCATTTAAAATAAGAAAATTATAATTTCGATTTATAACATACGCCAAATCAGCTCTGTTCTTTCCTTTGACACCTGTTGTGCTATCAAAAGAGCTACGGAGGTTCGATACAAGTAATTTGCAACTAATTAGGCATACAATCAAGCGAGGTTCAGCTTGACTACAATAAGACGTTTACACATATAGGTAAATTTATGATAAAAGTAAGGAATTTCCTTACAGCTTATTTGTTCAATATTAGAACACACACACACACACACGAACACAAATACACAGATAAGTCATTCCTTACTTTTTATCATAAATTTACCCTAAATTGCCCTTCTGGCTTTCCTTTGTGTTAGTATATATATATATATATATATATATATAT
>JAGDQP010002400.1:0-14647 GCA_022664845.1 Lepisma saccharinum
GCTGGGTTCGGCTCGGCTCACGGTGAGCCGACGCTCGGCTCGGCTCGACTCACTGTGAGCCGACGCTCGGTTCGGCTCGGCTCGCTGCGAGCCGCTCTGGGTTCGGCTCGGCTCACGGTGAGCCGACGCTCGGTTCGGCTCGGCTCGCTGTGAGCCGCGGCTCGGTTCGGCTCAGCTCAGTGCGAGCCGCGGCTCAGGATGGCTCGAGCCGATCGAGCCATGAGCCGAGCCGAGCGAGCCGTTGACATCCCTACTTCCTAACTCCTACTGCAGAGACAAGTTCTGGATTGAGAATCGAGTCTGTCGGTTTTGTTGAGCTGATTTTGAACGTCTGTTCGTAATTTGTACGAAGCTTCCTTTACTTTGGTGATATTTTGTAATTTGTAACGTGACTATGCAATATTAGACTGTAAACAATGTAAAAAACGGTTCATAATACTTTTATTATGGTACTATTATGAAACTATTTTTACATTGTTGACAGTCTAAAACCGCTTAATGTTGTTACAAATATCATTAATGACATTTTCACCGATGTATCTAATAACTTTTTTCAAGTTTATAAGCACAATGTTGCATCTGTTAGTTGCTTTGATCTTATACTTTTGAGTTGTATAGTCGTATCATCAATAAACCAATTTCCTCACATATTCGTAATTCAGGTGTACTGATAGGAAGTTATACACATAAGTTTCTGTATGTACTTATTCAGTAAAGTATTCCAAAGAGACATAATCTTGTCTATAAAATTCTATAAGCAAACACATTTTCAGACTAAAAAAAATAAATAATAATATAGACCCTAATACCGAAAGAAATAAGCTTGAGTAGTAATATTTACGAATGTTTTGTAACCACGTTAAAAAAAAAGAGGTTTTGTAATCCAGGGTTAAAAATATATTAATTAAAATAATTTCATCAAATGACGTAGTAACTTTAAATTTCTCAGCGAATCAAGATAAATAGTGCTCGGATATATGTGATAATTGTTATTATACGACAATGTAATTGTTTGGTTGAGAAAGTCAAATCTTACATTGCTAGTTGTATCATCATTTTCTTGATTGTATAAATGAATGACTAAATTTGACTGAAAATATATTAGCAGGAGACATTGTTCGCCAAACGCTTCACTTTGCTAAAAAAAACTATATCGGTCACAATTGAAATCAGATATATAAAGATAGTTTACGTAGAACAATTCCAAAGTTGTTCATCGTTAGGATTTAGTTAATGGGAACATAAAACTTGTGTGTGATAGTATGTCCATGTGGAAATAGCTAATTGAATCCATTTATGTAGCGTTTGTAAACCACAAATATACCCATGTTCTGTTCTCTAGCATCATATTTTAAATCCTGTTCAAAGAGTATTAGTCCTTAAAATTTACTTTTATTCTAGATTCGTATTCTTTTCATTTCATCTCTCATCGAAGCTCCTATTATGTATGTTATGAAATTTCTGGAACATAAAAAAATCTTAAGAACATTAATATACTTTAAATAGATGTATGTAAATTTACTAACTAAAATTTATATAATTTATGTTTGTATATATTTTAAGATTCTACTGATGTTTATTTTTATGCTTCGTTATAAGACCACGACTGCTGTACGTTTCTGTATTTCTAAAGAGTAAAACTGAGAGGGGAAAAGACTGTTTTGGTTACCTCTAAGACAGAACTAATGTCACCAGGCAGGGCAAGAGGGAGGCATTATATTGACAGTTTTTCAGTATGGAATATTGTACGTTTCAGTGGAAAGCTGAAGAATCTACCGTAAGTGTTTAGATCGTATGTTGCCACTGTACAAATGGGAATATGTGAAGTTTTAAACTTCAAATTTATGAGAGAAAACGACTGGAAATAAATAATTGATATCTTTTAGTTTTGAAAAATAAATCTGGTTACATTAATAGCTTGTTTTTGTAATTCATCTTCTAGTTAGTGTGTGCATAAAACTTGTTTACGATGAAACAAAATTTTAGTGATTATCTGTCAGAACCTAAGAATAGTTAATTTGTCTATGGCCTGAAAAACCCTGAGCTTTACAATTAGAATTTTATTGTCAGTTGGGCAGGGTTTTCTTTTTGGTATAATTTCTTTACAAGGAAAGCGTTAAAGAAAATTCAGAAACTGCAGTTCAAAACGTATCTGAATATAGGAAAATATTTCCTTAACAATAGTCTATCAGTTCAGAAGAAATGATAGCATACTCGTTGCGGGAGTGTGTTACAGTTGGGACTTTATTACAGTTTGTTACTTGTAATATGATTTAATTTGTCGTCGATAATGAATTGTCATAGATTCTCTGCAATCATTAAATACTGTATATGCATTTCGAATTTTTAAACTGGCGTTTTAAAATTTTGTTTTATGTTTGTTTGAAATGGTATATATTTCCCTAGCCAAAGTGCTTAAAAGAATATGATTTTAAATGTAACCAAATCTTTGATAGAAAAAACTCGAGATACGTTCCAGGAGAAGCTGACTTTTCAGGAAATATAATGTTTGCCTTATGGATAGAGGCATTCAACCAACAAATGCGAGAACGAGGAGTGATTTGCTTTCTTACCGCAGAATCGGCAAACATTGAGCAATGGGCATGACAAGCTGAAACACCTTACTCCAGCATGTTGTGAAAACAGCAGTATGGCCACCTACGAAGAAGAGGAAATATCAAGCTAGTGCAAGGAAGGTGATGCCATCACTTTTACTGATCACCGCGGAACTATCCAAACGGACATATTCCCATATTAAGTGAACATTAATGGAGAACGATTCAACGCCACACTTCCACTCATATGTATTAATATCATAAGCTAAGGAGCTGTTAGTTGTCATTTTTTTGTCAAAGAGGAATAACACAACAGCAGTCCACATCTATTCCTTTCCAATTCCCATCTTTTCAAGAAGTAAAAGTTTATTAATAAAGTCAATGAAAACTGGACAGAGAACTAAAAGAGAGTGTGATCCATTAGATTATATTCCAGCCAAATAAATTTTACAGCAATACCGCTGCAGCTAATGCAACACAATGGGCTATGCGAGTCGTAACAGTGGTTAATATTGACATGGAGGTTAATTTGTTTGTTCACTTCTAGAACAGGTTTCATTTGATTGTCTCTGATTCTCCTTTAAGAATTATTAAAAGACTTTTCACATAATACATAATTTGATAGCAATTCTAAGTATTTTCGACTAACTACAAAAATCTCATTTGCAGAGTATCTCCAACCAGTTACCTTACCACGAATGGATGAAGACTTAGTAGCTACAACACAAACTGTGGTAGCTGTTGGCTTTGGAAGTACTAATAATATAGGTGAGTATTCTTCTAACAACATGTAGTTCATTTATAAATAAACTTAAATAATTAAATTGAGCCGCATGATAAACACTTAAATGCCGTAGCCTGCCAGACGACTGTATTACAGCCAATAGAGGGTTACAATTACAGCGTAATACCTTCTAATACCGAATATCTTACTTTTGTGATCTCAGGATTCTGGGTCACCACCAAACGTTTGAGTTCCCACCAGGAATTGAATCTGGGGTCTCTTACACTCAAGGCGAGGTTCAATATACTTTAACATTATCATAGATAAAGACATAGCAACATATTCTTTCGAATTAAAACAGGCAACTTCATGAAAACTGCAACATCTTTAATTTGCTAAGTAACTTCTGTGTCATAACAGTATCCAAGTTAAAATTTGCTAACAGGTAAGACTTCATTATGTGGTTATAACCAACAATTTAACGAAGTAATATACATTTCTCTAGTCTACCTATTGAGAAAGTTGATCCACACCTATAAAACCCTTTGACTTGTTATTATTTATGTCTATAATGGTGAAACGTTTGTCATGAAACTTTGAGTTTTGTATTTCTGACATTCGTCTGAACAATGATCAATTTCTAAAGTTGGAATTGAAGCAGAAGTTTTCCTCAGGGTTTGAAAATGTATTTATAAATCATTGAACTCAATCTATGTGAAGTGTATATTAGTGCATCAATGACGCTTAATATGAACATTCGTAAATTTTGCAACCTCTAGTTCTGTAGATGAAGCACGAAAACCTTATAACAATCATATATTAGAATAAATGTCGAAAGTATGGACAATTATTTGCATAAAACTATCGAAAAGATTAAACATAAGTTACATGGAATAACAATAATTTCAAACCAACCTTCATATAAATAATATTTCCTTACCCAATGTGCTACTGAAAATACTGGTACTAATAGAACAAAATGAAATTTCAATCAGTAAGAGGAAAAGTACGAAAATATTGGATATACGAGTATTTCATAAAGATTCATCCCCAGTTCCCTGTCAGTATTATACGGTTCATATTTGAACCGCTTATCTCAGAAAAGCAACTAGTTCAATATTTACACATTTTCTTTTTTTGATGGTTACGGTTTTGAATGGAAAAATGGATCGTTCACCAACTTGTCCGCGCGATAACATAGGTCTGGCAACGCCTTCAATTTTCAGTTTACTGTAAAGAGGGATCTACTACTATGCCATTTTTGTCTCTTCTGTACAATTAGCAACTCTGGACAAACTGAACATGTTGTCTTTCTATGTAGTAACCTGTTCATTTATGACGACGTACGATTGTGACAAATATTATTTTATTGGGTAGTTATCTTACGTATGTGAAATTCTACGTCACGTCACACCCGTAATAGTCTTTTCTCTCATATGTGTTCAGAACAATTTTCCGTTGAAAAAATTATAGGAAATGCAAAGAATTACTTTATTAACTAATCCAGATAGAGACATGGAAATTTCCATATATATATATATATATATATATATATATATATATATATATATATAAAAATTCAGGGTGTTAAGCTGTCGTTTGTCGTAAATTTAGTTAATTTTTATAATTCAACAATAAGAAAGCATTTCACATTTTGTATACTTAGCTTCCCATCAACTTTCGTGGTATAGTAATTGAAAAATTACTTATCTTTCTGATTTTATGTGTATAGGTATTTTTGTCGATATGTTTCTCCTTCCAAAATCCTTAATAGTTTTACAATTTCTATTAAGATAAATCTAACTAATAATTGAAGACAGGGTTTCCGTTTAATGAACACGGCATACATTTTACATCTTTGCATTAAATATTTAAATGTTTTATAATGTTTCCAAACCACATATGTCCAAATCGAGAATAATCTGTGTGATTTCTACTCAATAGCCAACTGGTTTCTCTCTTTCATTTAAAACTAGATGACGAAATATATCAACTGAGATGGAAAGAATTAATTACCGCACAAGCTGGTTAAATTCAAGCGACTGGTTGGAAATTGACGCCCAAACACATTGCCACTAAAGATGTAGAGGACAAAGTGGTATTTTCTGTGAGTATACGAATTTGTACAGTTATTCTGACAATACGTAGTCTCATAAATACAACCAGCTCTGGTGAGATATTTATACAAGTTCTGACTATAAACTTCGGCGTCTAGCTCTAGTAATAGTGGCACTGGGAACAACATACTTCATATTATACAAGCATACTTTGTCGTTATTTTGCCTTAGTAGCGTAACTGTAGTGTCTGCCTAGCAAATTAGGTGTGTGAGTGATCATGCATCTTGCTTAAGGCAAAACATATTTATTTTCCATGGGCCAATCTAGTAACTTTCAACTTTGGCTCGTTACGATTTGGCCTATCTACAGTTTGTTAAAATCTACAAACATTGATGCCCCTGGCTGGATTCTAATCCGCGACCTTAGAGTCGCTGACCTAACGCCTTAGACCACATGTATATCTAATCGGCAATCGTGCCCATTATTTTGAGGTATTACAACTTACAACCTCGAATTGCTTGCCAGGTGTGGACATAATAGCGCCAAGATTGTACAAAAGAGTTATTATCAAAATCAAACCTGATAACGTTCATACAAAGTGGGACACTTTGATCATTTAAATCTAGTCGTCTTTCCTTTTCAAATGAGCTTCTGCCTTCGTGCTACGATCCCACCGTTTCTACCATGTTTGAATCTAACTATACATTTTTTCTCAACCGAAATAATCATAACCAGCCGTTCTTCTAGAACCCCCTCAACAATGTGTAAACACATTCTTCAATCTTCATTTTCCCATCTCTGGGAATAATTTAGTTATATCTCTGAAGATGATTTATTAGTTAGATTTCGTGCTTTGCTGAATATGCCTTGTGATATAGTCCAGATAAGAAGAATATTAAAAACTTTAAAACGATCAATTGGGTTAGTGTCAACCAAAACGGAGTACTTCACAACATTGACCATGTATTTAGTAGCACAAAACAAATCAGTTTACATTAAGGAACCATTTCCATTTTGCCTAAGTCTGTCACATGTCGCAGGAGTAACCGATCTTGGTGAGTTATCTTCTGGAATGAGCAATATGGATGTTTCTAGACGCGTCATATGGTTTGATTTACGCATCCTCACGTGTTCATCAGTCTGCCATAAATTTTTTTGGCACATGAACTATCTGTTATATTATGAACCACGTAATTACATTACTCACACCATGAAGTTGACAATTGCTCTAAATCATCACTCACTATGTAGATGAGAAGGTAACACCAATTTAAGCTATGGCGGATGATGTAAATGATCAGGAATCATTATTCCGTTCAGCATCAACATTTTTAAAGAAATAGTTTTCATCTGTATTTGATAACAGTAGTTATGGAAGTCTAGAGGGAATCATTAAAATACCACAAACAGCGAATTCGACGTCGTACGAAAATTGAAAAATATCAAAGCTCCAAAATGTTGATGGTATTGTGCATCTTGAAGATGAAGTCGTGGGAATTAGAGCTGTAGAGTTAATTTATGGTTCGCCATGGGCAAATTGTTACACTACCACAAAGCCGTATCTGTGAGAAATGCGCTAATTTTAAGCGCAAAAGTTTCAATGTTGTGGTGTGTGCTCAATAATTTAATGGCTTACATTCTCTATTGGGGTGCCTGGAAGAACTTCGGTAGAATTGTTACAGTCATTAGAGGAAATTAGTCCTGATCTTGCAATTGAAACACTGTATCACAGAGAACAGTTCTCTGTGTTTACACCAAGTTGACAAATACTGACTGTAAGGTCTTGGCTCAGTTGCTGGCGCCTTGACTTAGCAATCGATTTGTCTTGGAAACAATCCGAGCAGTCATTCATCTGTATTGAGGTTTTCCTCAGTCACACCATACAAATACCGGAATGATAGCAGAAACTAGGGCCTAGACTCTAACCTTTCAACATCCTCTTCTCAACCATATTCTGCCTTGAGTCTGAGATACCTAAACACTATTATTCAACTGAATTGCCAAATATTGCTTTGCAACTATATTGCTTCCTTTCGGAGATTACCGAGGTAAATTCAACCAGCCTTAAATCATTCCAAGACAATCCATGGGTTTAGCATACCGCATTCACTTATATACAGTATATAGATTGTATATGAATCTAATTAAAGGTACTTACTTGTAATGGAATAACATACAAGGTCCCCCTGATTCTTGGCTTGACTTATAACTAGCATATATGAAGCTCATGCAGTGTGAATCCACAATAGCTAAAGAACCTTTGCTAGGAGAGATTGTCAAACCTCTGGAATTCGCAGGAAGCAGAAAAGATTGCTAGTGGTTAAAGCATCTCTGTTAAGAGAGATTTTTATCCCTCCAGGAATCTGTTGGACTTGATGACTTGAAGAACATTAATTGTCAAAAGGCTCTGCATAAGAGAGATTCATTTCTCCAATTAATATTCTTAATACCTGAAAAGTAAAGAAATCAAATGCCACCTACTTATTATGTTGTAGCGAAAGAAATGATCGCTTTGAAATTTAGTGGGAAACACACCGCACTAACACAGCACTGAGATCGACTGAGGTCACGCGTCTAACGTCACAAATTCTGTATACGTCCAGCAAATACAAGGGGTTACCCAGGCAGTATGTTGTTAAACAGATTCGTATGAAAGTGCACCATGAAGAGCATACAATTGTGACTGATTTTTCTATATTAATTCAAACTAAGCCATTCTGCATAACAAGCCGCAAAAAAACATTAACAGTGTATTTTGCACAGGAACGTCGAATTCATTAGCTTGTCTAATATCGTTCCGGTTGCACAACATTTCAAACTGAGCCCCATTGGAACCGATCAACATGATGTTCGGATTAGCTGCTCAGGAACACCGTGGAAGCAGATCCTCGGAAAAGTGTTCATGCCATTGCAGACAAGTTAGATATACATCATATCACTATCAGTCGTCACCTCCGTACGATCAGTAAGGTAAAAGAGTTGGACTCTTGAGTTGACAACGACCAACAACAATTGGCATCTTGAGTACAATGATTAATCAGGAATGTTTCCTGCATCGGATTCTCACTTCAAATGAAAAATGGAGCTATTATGGCAATCGTAAACTATCACAACAACGTTTGGATAGTGATCAATATTCAGGACGGTGCCATAACCAGCTCTACAGCCACGGAATGTGTAGCTGGTATGTTAGTCTATGGTGGAAGTAGTACATCATGTCTTTCTCAGGAGAAATGAAACCATCATTTCAGTGCTGAATTCAATGAAATGCATCGTAAAGTTGTAAGCAAGCATCCAGCAATGGTCAACAGATATAGTGCCTTCATATTGCATGTCAATGCCCACCAACACGTCGCGCAATGAAAGGTGCAGGCTCTCCATGTGTTGCAGCTCACCCGTCGTATTTCCTCGATCTCTCTCCCTCTGATTACCACATCTTTCGGTATATTGATCACTTCTTGGCAGGAAAGACTTTCCCTGATGATTGGGGGTGCAACGTGTAGTTTAGGATTTCTTCGCATCATAGACTCCAGACTTTTCTCGTCACGGAATACGATCGTTGGCTGAGTGATGGCAAAAGCATGTATTTGCAGACAGCAACTACTTTGATTACCCAGGTAATGCTGTTTTCACTTTTTTTTGTCTTTGCACGGACATTTCATTCGCACCAACTTAATAGTTAATAAAATAAGCTGTATTGTCAGTATATCGAAGTACTTTTTTCGCGATTTGCAAGCCACCGGTGCAAAACCAAGGGTTACGCTCCTGTCATAAGGAAGAAGTTTGAATGGAAATTTTAATTTCAAGATGGAAGAAGTTGGTTTATGAGATGTATAATTAATTTAATTGTCTCTTATTTATTCTATCAATAAATTGAGAATATTATAAGTGTTTGGCGTACATATATATTTTGAGGAAACAAGTGATGATGGGATAGAAGTATGTACATTAAATGCAATCCACATCAGAACACGTTTTAACGATGGGAATGAGGGAGTGATTTTTTTTTAGGGGCAGCGCACCGGGCTTTATGATGTGGGGTTTCATTGGATTGCTTGCCCGTTCGTGTCTCTGGGAGTGGATAATTAAGAAATACGTAGAATATAAAGAAAAGTGTGTCCCATTAAATCAAAAGAAATCAAATACTTAGAAGTACAAAAAAAAATGTACATTTATTATTTTAAAAAAGAAGGTAAAACATTTCCTCGCCGGGAATCGTACCCAGGTCACACATTTAGCTATCTGATACCTTAACCATAATACCACACCATCATTTCATACGTTGCTGTTTCACACTGTTATTTATGGATCTATTAGTTGTAACATCTATATTGTTACTTATCTATATTGTAACAAGTTTCCAAAATGGTACCTTAATTTTTTGTATATTACAGGAAGAGAGTGGAAGCCCTCTAATTGTTATCAAAGAAGGTCACCACGTACAGATAGCTGTGGCTTCATGGTGCAATGGTATCTGCCCAACTTTAAGAACAAATATAAAAGTGTCTTCGTTTGTACAATGGATTTCGTCAATAACAGGAATACAAACAGAGTAAACAGTACGCAACGTGATTTTCTTTTAGAATAGTATTTCCAAAGATTTGATCAGGATTGTATATTTTTATATACTCTTTAAATTCAACAAGGAAAATTGAATTTGCCTCAAAATGCGCTGAATGTTGTGTTTCACACTACAGCTAATGAGGGAAGATAGCTAATGAGGGAAGTTAACATAGACAATACCAAGGAATGCACTTCAGTATCACATCAACTATAATAGTGCGACAATAGACCTAAATATTGAGATACGTGTTCTATTCAGATGACCACAAACTTGTAAGACAAGATACGAAAATTATAGTTTTACCTTGAGGGTCATTACACGAAAATTCATGCAGGCCATATCACTTTTGTTTCCTGATTTGGATTAAATTTGGCATATCGATTCTTCGTAGATTTATTAGTATAAAATGCTTAGATTCCTAGGTCACTTGTATCGAGAGTTAGAGAGCTTCAAAAGTAGCATGTTTTGTCCTTAAATGTTGTCACGGCCAACATTTTACGGAGACACACCCATTTGAATTTGGAGTTTTAAGTCAAATTTCACCAACTGTAAAAGACACGTTAAAGTGTTTCGTATGTAACATTAGTCAGAAAATTCAAATCAGATAACAAATTTGTTTTAAACCCATAGCTTTTAGCACTCTCCTATGAACGTCACTGTGTTTGTCCTGTCTGTCTGCCTGTCCCATCTACAGATCCCAGCAACTACAACCCGACAGAGTTGAGCCATACACCGTTGTATTTGTCATGATCTCAAACGGTGGGGAAAATTATGACTAAGAGTCTAAAACTGACAGGTCCTTTTTATTTACTAAGTACTCTACATTTTTCTTATGTAGTTTTACATGGTATGTTTGTCTCCCCTTAGATCTCAGTAACTACAGTCGCACAGAAATGACTGATACACTGTTGGATTTGTCATGATCTGAAAGGGCGGGGAAAGTTATAATTTTGGCTCTAAAAGTGGCAGGTCCTTTTGAATCGCTTGGTGTGCTCCATTCGTGTCTATCCTAGATCTCAGTAACTACAACTCCGACAGAGATAAGCCATACAAGTTGGTTTCGGATTAGTTTCAAACCATGGCATAACTTTTCACATAAGCTCTAAAACTGGCAGGTCTTTTTCGATGTTTTATTGTTATCAATTTGTGCCACTCCTAGATATATAGATATATATTTAGTAACTACAAGTTGGACAGAGATGATCTATAAACCGTTGAATTCGTCAGGGTCAGAAACGATGTGGTAAATTAGGAATGTGACTCTAAAACTGGCAGGTCCTCCCTAAGTATTCTCCATTTATGTCCCTCCAAGATCTCAGTAATTTCAACTGCGACAGTGATGACCCATACAGAATTGGATTCGTAGTGGCCTGAAAGCGCGGAGCAACCTATACACTTGACCCTAAAACTGGTAGGTCTTTTCTAGTCGCTTAGTATTTTCCATTTGTGCCCCTCCTAGATCTCAGTAATCACAAGTCTGACAGAGATGATCTATACACTGTTGGATTTTTCATGGTCTGCAATGGTGACGAAAACTATGAATGTGACTAAATCTGGCAGGTTTTTTCCATCGCTTAGTATTGTTCATGTGTGCTCCTGCGATATTTCAGTAGCCACATGTTCGATAGAGAAACCCCATACACCATTGGAATAGTCATGGAAACAGGTGATACGATCTATGGCTTTGACTCTGAAACAAGCATGCCCCGGCATTTGCTTAGAGTTCATTTGTCTCTACGACTTTAACTGTTTTTTTGATACGTTACGAGATAATTTGAATTTATACGGAGGCGCTTTGGTTTTGTCTACAGTAAAACCATTACTTATTGAAATATAGTTTTATGATTACGAAAAAAGCATTTTCTAAAATGGTGTTCACCTTGGAACGTAATACCATAGCCTATTATGAGGTCGATGCCAGAGGAACCTAACAGATGAATTCAAAATCACGTGCTCCTGTACAAAAAGCAATTAGTTTAAGCGCAGACAGAAATGGAGAATCGTGCTAAGTCTATCTATTATGAGGACTATCGTTATATCATGAATGTCTCAAAAGGAACACAAGATACAGATATGGAACTTACATAATTGGAAAGAACACAATTTACTGTATATTAATTCAATAAAATCAATGGGTTCTTTATGGAAACACCATCTGTAAACCATTTTTTTTACGTTTTTGTATAATCAATGGCCGAGCGGTCTGCGGCGGTAAGTCATCGACTCGAAGGTCCCAGGTTCGAGTTCCGGCATGGTCATGGGTGTGGATTTTAACAGCTAAAGGCGAATCGTATCGGGCCGAAGTCCAAAGTTACTAGACTGGCCCATATAAAAATAATAAAATTTACCAACAAACAATTTTAGAGCAGCAACTCCACTATTAGTTGGAATACATGATATATTACCTCTAGCTAATGTATACGTTTGCGACATACTGCTTAAGTGAAGTATAAAAGCATTACTTTCTGAAACAGTATAACGAACTACTATAGTCCTAAGTGAAAAACCAACGCTAGCATTTAAATATAGTTTTACTGCAACAAAGTAGATAACTAAGAATACTGTCTTCACTCTCGATCTGAATATAAAGAAAGAAAGGTGTTGTTTTTTTTATTATTAGGGAAAGTTAACAAATATCAACTCCTTGCAAATGGCCCATGGGATTGTGATCTAACCAATACGGACTGTTGTCACGTGAGACGTTAATAGGTACTCTTTCCCATATGCTTTGGCTTTTTTCTTCTTAGAAGGGCTAAAATGCATTATTACTTCTGAATATTAGCTTTACTTATCACAGTTTTAAACACATTTGTAAGTGCACTACAAAGAAAATATCCTATTGGTAAAGCACCAGTTTTATCTTTTTCAAGTCTACCATTAAAACAGTCATCCATTGATATTTCTACACAGCTTTTACTGTATGCACTTCCATTAGATTTTGGAATATGGTTCAACGTTTAAGATGTATTATCTTCATTTGGCGAGGTTGTAGCTGAAAAGAGCTTGAAGGAAAAGAAGTTTTCAATTATCTCTACTGTTGAGTTTTTTACCAATATTAATTGGAGTCTTGTTTAGGATCCTATCCTGCTACCCCGAGAAGAACATCTTTTGAGTACTGGTTTCAGTTCAGATGATAATCCATTTAAACTACAGATAGTTTCAAAATATAGGTTATAATTGTTTGTGATTTCATCTGATGAACGCGTTCTACGAAGAGGTATGGGGTGAGGAAATTCCTTCAGGTTATATGCAAGTGTCTAAGTTGGGTTCATTTAAATTTACAAATGTTACACCTTGATATGTAGTGACATTTTGTTCAACACGGGTATCGGCTAGATCTTGTTGGAGAGTCCCTCCATTATGTAATGAACAAGCATCAAGTAAACGTTGATCCGAAGAACATTAGAAACAGCGCTTTGGCAGGCCATTATAAAAGGCCTGCACTTTATGCCAACCTACGAGTAAATAAGACGGTATCGATTTTATACAGTTTACGGAGTTTCATATACTTTCGTACAGAATGCACACAAAATATATGCGGAGTTTTGAAGAAATTGTTCGTCATTGTGTAACTTCCCCGTAAGCTTCCAGAGCATGAGAAGTTGACTGGTTACTTATTTCTAATTGTATTGATGATAACATCACTCTTACAACGTTTTCTTTACTAAATTCAATGGAATGCCCTAACTAGCATTTCATCATTATAATTCACCGTACCACCAGATGTACTTATTATTGTAACCACTAGAATTTTTGACACCAATTTGACAATGGTTACTTTTCGATAATGGTCAGTTTCAATCGAAATAACATTTTCTGATTCTAACCTAAAAGTTTCTTCGATGTACTGGTGAGGCACTAAACTGTCAGGACGGGTTTTAGATTGAGTAAAATCTAAGTTTAGCTTATTCTGGCAAGGTAATTGTTTACTCTACATTATTAATATCACGTTTTATTACAAACTCAGAAATGCGCTCTATCACAAGAGAAAGGTAAGAAATAATTCTCAGATATATGAGAACGAAACTTTAACACACGTCAATTAGAAAAAGGGATATAAACACGTAATTCACACAACTGTACTTCCGTAGTGCTACCACGAAACGACAGATTAGCAAGGAGAACCGTGTGACTCACTAGCCTACTGGCGTGGAACTAGACCGTTGAGCCACTCTTGTAGATAATTAAATGTCGAATTCCTTTGTTAAGTAAAATATCATAAAAGAGAATAGCGATATTTTCCTATCTGGAGATCGCTAAAAATAAATTCATCAGGCAAATGAAAGCTCTAGTAATCAGAAACTTTAAGACGTAAACATAGAGAAAGTGTAAAGTATATTGTATACTTAAAAACGTTATCGAATATTACTTTGCCTTCGGCAAACTGAGCTTGAGATATTTACTGCGATGATCAGGTTATAGGTCCTTTTCAAAACGTAGTAGAAGATAGTTGAAGTGCCTGCTTTGAGAACCTGGGCTTAATGCACATCAGGTGAGACTACGCCCAACTTGTAGAACAAATTTGGAATAGGGTAGCGAAAGCCACTCTAGCAAATCTGTTTAGAGTGCTAATTAGAAAAATCTGGTACTATTGAACTCAATTTATTTCATTTGAACAGTTTAAAATACTATGTTAATATGTACAGTATATCTTAGTGTAACCACAAACACTCTTTTACACGTACTTTCAAAGTTAACATCTTAATGATACAATTATTATCAAACAAGTCATGAATCATTTTTTGG